>WNWK01000578.1:177099-433991 GCA_009830355.1 Cherax destructor
TTACAAAAGCATTTAAAAAATACACTTACATAAAAGGGCGAGGTTGGAGCAGGACGAACACCAGGGGTCCACTGTATGTACTTGATTTATCGAGTCCCATGATAGGGGATGGTGTAAGGGAAGTTTTATTTTATATCTATGCATCCACAATATGGCCTATATACAACAGTACCTTCAGTCTTTCGAAGTACCAAAATTTGTCATGTTTTATTAACACATCGGCTGTTTCCCACCAAGGCAGGGTGGCCCGAAAAAGAAAAACTTTCATCATTCACTCCATCACTGTCTTGCCAGATGCATGCTTACACTACAGTTATAAAACTGTAACATTTAATATCCCATACCATTTTATTGTTTCTCAAGTTTTCTTGGTTCTTGGTTCTATTTTTACCTCTTGCAAAATGTCAGCAATTTGCATGTCTTTTTGGCACAATAGCAAAAATATCAAAGATTAATTGTAATGGTTTTCTATAATTTATTTCAGGATATAAAGGATACTACTAAAGGTCATGTTTTCAAACTTCTGTACCCATGGAAAACAAAACTTGAATTGGCAGAACATCTTAAAAACACAGAAGTATATAACGACGGTAAGTTATGTGCATAGGGTTATTTGATTATAAAGCACCTAGGTAATGGGAAATAATCAAATTTGTTCCAAAAAGGAGAGGGGTACTCTTTAAAGCCTTTCATTAAAAAACAATATTATTGTTTAAATACATTATTTTTTTTATAATGTTTATATATTTGTAGAATGCCCTTGAACTATAGTTAATAAAATATATTTATGATATGGCATTGTACATCATAATAGCTATATACTGTTTGATCATAAAACCCCTAAATTATAAGTAAAAATTGATTTGACATTTTAGTCCATCCTGGAGTATTGTGAAGTTGTAAGAGACTAAAAAAAAGGGTAGAAAGTCAGGTCAAGGTGGTGGGGAGGAGATGAAATTGATCAGAGCATTTACTAAAAGAAAGCCAGAGCTAAAATTCATATGTGAAGCTATGAAGAGGGAATGTTAACTTTTGGAGAAGACCAGCTGAAGAAATGGAAATAGTTCCTAACATGTGAGAAACAAGCTAAATGCTACAGTACTGGGCCTGCTACTTGCACAAGTCATGGTTTGAATCCCCATCCATTTTTCTGTTAATTCATTTGACAGTTATTCATTGCAATTTATCTTAGGTGTATATACTAGTACAGTGGACCCCCGAGTAACGAGCAAAATTCATTCCAGAAGCCTGCTCAAGTGCCATTACCGAACGAATTTACTCCCTTAAGAAATAATGTCAAGTAGGTTAGTCCATTTCAGACCCCCAAAAATACACTTACAAAAGCACTTACAATATTATACTTACATAATTGTACGGTTTCCGGGGTGCTCGTTACTCGGGGGTCCACTATATATGGCTTTAAAGAGCATGAGACTAGATGTGCCATGATGAAAGTGGTGGGGGTGTGAGATGACCGTAGCATCACAGTTGAAGGTGGTTGATACAGCCAGTCCATCAGGGCTGGTTGTAAAATCATCCTATTAAAACCTTGTGGCTGAATGGTACAGCATTGGGCCTGCTACTTGCATATACCATGGTTTGAGTCCCCATCCATTCTTCTGTTTTTTCATTTGGCAGTCGTTCATTATGATTCATGGTATCTTGGGTTTATAAATAATACTTACATTTAACTTAGCCCAATATAAACCAATAGTTATATTGTGCAGTATCATAACTACTTTCAGAATTTACTGCCCTACTCAATTATAGCCAAATAAAGTGGTAACCACTGTGGGTAATTTGGCATAAAGAGTGCAAAGGCTGTCCTCCATTTTCTAATAGTGAGACAGACACCTGATTCTCACAGCCAGGCATTTTCCTGCTGTATTCAGTAAATTAATCTTTTGACTTCCTTATTTTGAGGTCTTAGGGTATTACAGCACTTTGCCTTTTTCTAGTATAGTATACATACAGTGGAACCTCGGTTTTCGTTTGCCCTGGTTTTCGTCGAATTCGGTTTTTGATGACTTTTTTCATCAAAATTTTGTCCCAGTTTTTGTTCATCACCTCGGTTTTCATTGAGTTGACAGTGGTCCACCATACTGAACGTTTCCGCCCCCACCCACACAAAGCATCCCACGTGTTCTGAGTCAGTCTGGCTTTGTTTCTCGTCGGTAGAGGGTGGTAGTGATGGTGGTAGAGGGTGGTAGTGATGGTGGTAGAGGGTGGTAGTGATGGTGGTAGAGGGTGGTAGTGATGGTGGTAGAGGGTGGTAGTGATGGTGGTAGAGGGTGGTAGTGATGGTGGAAGAGGGTGGTAGTGATGGTGGTAGAGATAACCTCTCCTCCCTCTCCCCTCCTCGCCATCTTCCATACACCAACAAGAGTCTTCAATAAAGGTAAAAGTGATGTTAAATGTTCATTTATCCATTTCATTAGTCCTTTATATTTATTTATCATTGTTATCTGTATGTAAAACTATAGTTATTCTCTATAAAATATATTTTTTGTTAATACTTTTGGGTGTCTGGAACAGATTAATTGGATTTACTGTACATTATTTCTTATGGGAAATATTGCTTCAGTTTTCGTCGAATTCGGTTTTCGTCAGAATTTCTGGAACGAATTAATGATGAAAACCGAGGTTCCACTGTATATTAACATTTTTTTTTATTCTTTGTAGGTGGACTCATTGCCCTTTGTAAACCATATGGCATTCAACAAGTCAGTGGAGTTTCCACACAAACAGAAGGTCAACAGACTATTGTACAAACTTTGAACAGTGGAGGCTTTCCAGAACATGTACCATCAGTACAGGATACATTACCTGCTTTAAAGGAGATGTATGGTGTGAGTCATCTTGAAGTGGTCAAATCAACTGAGAGGTAATAAATGCATTTTTATTATATACTGTATAGTTATTTGCTTTAGTAGGCTGGTTCAGGAAAGTTTAAAAAAGTTTGTGAATAATTTTTTTCCTGGTACAGTTACCCTTCCATATCTACTGTGGTTATGCTTCTAGAGGTCCCATAAAACTGAAAACAGCAAATGATACAAAGTTAAATTCGCACAAATTTTACTTCAGATTTAGAACTTTTTGACATTAAATAATACACAGTTTAATGAACATTAAAGGAATACATGTAAATATAGTACAGTAACATGTCACTTACATTTATTGAAGAGTTGTTGATGTGTGGAGGACAGGAGGAGGGGAAAGGATGGAGTATAGTATGCTAGTGTTTGGAAGGGGAATCCCCTTCCATTAACACTGCAGGTACCAAGTTCTTTTCTGGGGTTACTGGCCTTTTTCTTTTAATGCCACTAGGACCAGGTTGAGAGTCACTGGACCCCTCTCTAACAAAAAATCTGTCCAGGGAGCTCTGTGTCTGGCGTTTCTTTAAAACTTCCCTGAAATGGGACACCACATTGTCATTGTACATGTTGCCAACACGGCCTGCAACAGCTTTGTTAGGGTGATATTCATCCATAAAGCCTTGCACATCAGTCCATTTGGCACAGATCTCCCTAATCCTTGAAGAAGGCACCTTCTTCCATCTCTGTTCCTCCTCCTCTGAATCATTTTCCTGAACTGTGGTCTATTGTTGCTGTTGCTGTTGAAGCTCTTGCAGATCTTCAGTGGTTATCTCTTCATTGCCCTCCTCCACCAACTGTTCCACATCCTCGGTACTAACATCCAACCCCATGGACTTCCCCAGTGCCACAATGTCTTCCACAACAGGCTCAGGCTCAGGGTTCTGAGGCTCATCCCCAAAACCTTCAAAATCCCTCTCTGGGACACAGTCTGGCCACAATTTTCTCCAGGCAGAGTTCAAAGTCCTGTTAGTCACTCCCTCCCAAGCCTTACCTATAAGGTTTACACAATGCAGGATATGGAAATGATCTTTCCAAAAGTATTTTAGGGTCATATTTATGTCTGTGGTCACTTCAAAGCACTTTTGAACTTAAAATGAACTTAAAATGAACTTAAAATCCTTCAACATTTGCTCTTCCATGTCTCGAGGATGACAAAGAGCATTGTCCATTATCAGGAGGCACTTAAGTGGCAAATTATTTTCCTGAGATATTTCTTCACACTGGGGCCAAAAACTTAATGAAACCAGTCAAAGAATATTTCCCTAGTGACCCATGCCTTATTGTTAGACTTCCACATCACACACAAATTAGCCTTGGTGACACTGCATCTCTTAAATGCTCGGGGATTTTCTGCGTGATACACCAGTAAAGGCTTCACTTTAAAATCCTCACTAGCATTAGCACACAACATGAGAGTTAGCCTGTCTTTCATAGGCTTGTGTCCTGGCAGTGCCTTTTTCTCCTGTGTAATGAAGGTCCTGTTTGGCATTTTCTTCCAAAACAGGCCTGTTTCATCACAATTAAACACTTGTTCAGGTTTAAATCCTTCAGCATCTACATAGCTTTTAAATTCCTCTACGTATTTTTCAGCCGCACATTTGTCAGAACTGGCTGCCTCACCATGCCTTATTACACTGTGTATGCCACTATGCTTCTTAAATCTGTCAAACCAGCCTTTGCTGGCTTTAAATTTGTTCACTTCAGCACTCGTTGCAGGCACTTTCTTGACGAGATCATCATGCAAGGCCTTGCTTTTTCACATATTATTGCCTGCGTAACACTATCTCCTGCTAATTGTTTCTCGTTGATCCACACCAACAACAAAGTTTCCACATCTTCCAGTACTTGCGATCTCTGTTTTGTGATCATATTTGAACCTTTGGCAAAAACAGCTTCCTTGATTTTATTTCCCTTGGTCAGAATGGTAGCGATGGTTGAATAGGCTTTGCCATACAGCTCAGCGATATGCACTCCACTTTCATATTTTGCTATTATCTCCTTCATTTCTACCGTATTTCTCACTTTCATTACCACAGGGCTGGCACTAGGAGCTTTCTTTGGACCCATGGTGGCTTATTTAGCAGTTGCAAGCACTAAAAACAATGGAATAATGACAAAATGTATGATATGAATGCGTGGGTGGCGCTCACTCGCTGGTAAACAATGGCACACTGACTCTGGATGGAGTGTTGTGCCGTCCCAGGGCACGTGTATGTGTCCAAGACGAATAGCGTTTTCCGAGAGGATCATCGTTTACCGAATCATTATTTTTACGGAAAAATGTATCGTTTTCCGAATTTAGCGTAATCCGACGCCATTGTAATCCGGGGGTCCACTGTACAGTGAACCCCTGGTTTTCGTGATTTTTTCGTTCCAGAATGCTGTTCAAGTGCCATTACCAAATGAATTTATTCCCATAAGGAATAATGTAAAGTAGACTAGTCCTTTTAGACCCCCAAAAATACACTTACAAAAGCATTTAAAAAATACACTTACATAAAAGGGGCGAGTTTGGAGCAGGACGAACACCGGGGGTCCACTGTATTCCAGGAAACGCTTACATAGCTGATTACTTGGAAAAAAATTTTCGAGAAAATCGCACTTTTTTTTCAGTCTTTGCATAGGGTAAGAGTGATCTTCTATAGTTACCCTTCGGGCGGGTAACGTTTTCTGTAATGGTCGCGGCCACTTTTTTTTTTTCCTCCACGCTTCAATACCTCTCTATATGTCAGTTTTTATTAATTTGGGCGCCTTTATCATGGTTCTACATTATTTATGTTATACCTAATATTATTCTGGAATAAATATGGTAGGTAGATAATCTTAACTGATAGTAATACAGTGGGCCCCCGGTGTTTGTGATGCTCCAAACTCCAACAATTATGTAAGTGTATTTTTGTAAGTGCTTTTGTAAGTGTATTTTTGGGGTCTAAAAGGACTAGTTCAAAGTAGCAAATCACACCATGTGTCCGATACACATCAACTGGTGAGTCTAATATTCATGCACAAGTGCTCTTATATTATTTATACCATTTTTACAATGATGCAGTTGTATACATAATAAATTCATTTGGTAATGGCACTTGAACAGCGTTCTGGAACGAAAAAATCACAAAAACCGGGGGTCCACTATAGTATAATTATACAATATTTTATAGTGCCGTGAGCTTACACATCCGTATGTAATGGTGAAGCAGGAGTTACTGAGACTGCTGGCACCTTCTCCCTCTCTCTCTCTCGTATAGCCCCAGCCCAGCACACCATCCAATACCTCTCCATATATGTCAGTTTTTATTAATTTGGGCGTTTTTATCATGCTTCTACATTATTTATTCTTAGCGCTTCCTTCAGGTGAAGTCAAGATCTTCCTTTTTGCTGACATCTGTACTTTGGGATGCACAATAAAGTGCAAATTTGTACAAATATGGAGACAAGTGAAAGCTAGTGTACTCAGAGGCTGTAAGAAGGCGAGTGAGATACTTGACGCTGAGACGCCGCGCTGCCTGTGTCATACGTATTTTGTACAGGTTTGGTAGCTGACATTTAAACCACCCCAGAGCGATTATTATTATTATTACGTATTATTATTATTATTGTTACATATTATTATTACAGTGGACCCCCACCTAACGAGCAAAATTCATTCCAGAAGCCTGCTCAAGTGCCATTACCGAACGAATTTACTCCCTTAAGAAATAATGTCGAGTAGGTTAGTCCATTTCAGACCCCAAAAATACACTTACAAAAGCACTTACAATATTATACAGTCAACCCCCGGTGCTCGATGGCATCGGAGGTCATCGAAATCGGTGTTCAACAGTTTTTTTTACGAGAATTTTGGCTCGGTATTAGGCGATCTGCTCGGAGTTGGACGAGTTGGCTATTCGTCCCAGATGCGTACGCGTGTCCCAGCTGGGCCCGGGCACTCCACGGAGCGTCAGTGCTATTGTTTACAAGCGAGAGTGACCACCATCCACGCATTCATACCAGTATATTGTCATTATTCCATTGTTTTTAGTGCTTGCAACTGTTAAATAAGCCACCATAGGCCCCAAGAAAGCTCCTAGTGCCAAGCCTGTGGTAAAGAGTGTTGCAGGGAGTGAAGCAGGGATGCAGGGAGTGTAGCATTCATGCAGGGAGTGTAGCATTCATGCAGGGAGTGTAGCATTCATGCAGGGAGTGTAGCATTCATGCAGGGAGTGTAGCATTCATGCAGGGAGTGTAGCATTCATGCAGGGAGTGTAGCATTCGTGCAGGGAGTGTAGCATTCGTGCAGGGAGTGTAGTATTCGTGCAGGGAGTGTAGCATTCGTGCAGGGAGTGTAGCATTCGTGCAGGGAGTGTAGCATTCGTGCAGGGAGTGTAGCATTCGTGCAGGGAGTGTAGCATTCGTGCAGGGAGTGTAACATTCATGCAGGGAGTGTAGCATTCATGCAGGGAGTGTAACATTCATGCAGGGAGTGTAGCATTCATGCAGGGAGTGTAGCATTCATGCAGGGAGTGTAGCATTCAAAGAAAAAGGCCAGTAACCCCAGAAAAGAACTTGCCACCTGCAGTGTTAATGGAAGAGGATTCCCCTTCCAAACACTAGCATACTACTCCATCTTTTCCCCTCCTCCCGTCTTCCACACATCAACAACTCTTCAATACAGTAGAACGTCATTTAGCACGAGATTATGTTGCACGTTACCGGTATTGCACGATTTAAGATTTGCGACACATTATCATCTTACACGACGTAAAGATGATATTACGGTTCGGCAGGAGGGAAAAATTTTGAGCGCATGGTTATTTACTGCCTAAGAATCCTCATGCTTTGAGGAAAAGGGAATTTGTTGTTTTTCCTTCCTGCAAACTAAGTTTATTCAGATACATGGGGCCAGGAGCTGAGTCTCGACCCCTGCAACCACAATTAGGTGAGTACAGTTACATACATTATCATACATAGCAGCATATGTGTAGAGAACCTAGGATAACCCAAGTGAGTCAATGGAAATACTGTCACTCTGACTTTTTTGGGTTATCCTAGGTTCTCTACACATATGCTGCTATATGATAATCTTCGTAACTGTATCTGTGTATACCTGAATAAACTTACTTACAGTTTGTGGGAAGGAAAAACAAATAACCATTCTCACAAGCAGTCTTGTTACTACTACTGTTGTTGTGGTTCAGCAGACACCACCGGCCTTACCCACCCACCACGGGACCCCACCATCCCAGCATTTGTATGTATTTCATACGCGTCAAGAAGTCCTGGCTACAAGCCAGCTGTGTTTGTGAAGAATAGAATAAAGTGAATTATGTTTTGATCTTGAATTAACAAAGAAAACAAAGATATTAGACAAGACATAACCCGTGGCCGTAATGAAGTGTTACTTTGTACACATAAAAGATGTAAACATAAGTTTGTGTGACTGACTGACTTGACTGACTGACTGACTTGACTGACTGAATGACTGACTGACTGACTGACTGACTACTTGACTGACTGACTGACTTAGACTGACTGAATGACTTGACTGACTGACTGACTGACTTGACTGACTACTGAATGACTTGACTGACTTACTGAATGACTTGACTGACTTACTGAATGACTTGACTGACTTACTGAATGACTTGACTGACTTACTGAATGACGACTGACTTACTGAATGACTTGACTGACTTACTGAATGACGACTGACTTACTGAATGACTTGACTGCTTACTGAATGACTTGACTGACTTATTGAAATGACTGCTGACTTATTGAATGACTTGACTGACTTATTGAATGACTTGACTGACTTACTGAATGCTTGACTGACTTACTGAATGACTTGACTGACCTACTGAATGACGACTGACTTACTGAATGACTGACTGACTTACTGAATGACTTGACTGACTTACTGAATGACTTGACTGACTTACTGAATGACGACTGACTTACTGAATGAGCTTGACTGACTTACTGAATGGCTGACTTTGAATCCTTTACTTACTGAATGGCTTGACTGACTTAAAGTTAGACACTCAGTTCAACCATCGACTTCAGTTCAATAACTTCTACTATCCACCTCAGCCCAGTAGGGCCACAGCATAACTCTCCACTCTCTTCACAATCATCCACAAACACCAGCACCCACAATTTAAGGTAAATACTATTATTTCTATTACATTTGTAGTCTTAAGCAGTAAAAACAACATAATACATCACGATAATGAACTACAATTACATATTCACTTTTATTTTTGTAAGATCTGTTGGTCTAAAAAAAACTTGTTTGGCTTTTTGGGGACTCTCAGGAACGTAACCCTATTTTTCCCATTAGTTCTTTTAATTATTTAACACGAAATGATCTAACATGGCTTTTTCAGGAACGTAGCTATCGTGCTAAATGACGTTCTACTGTATATGTAAGTGACATGTTATTGTACTATTATTTCTTAATTTTTCATAAAATTGTGTATAATTTAATGTCAAAAAGTTCAAAAAAATATTTTATTTAAATACTTTTGGATGTCTGAAACGGATTAATTTTATTTCCATTATTTCTTATGGGGAAATAGAATCGGAGTTCGACCAAACCGGTGGTCGACGGGCTCTCTGGAACGGATTACCGACGAGAACCGGGGGTTGTACGATTTCCGGGGTGCTCGTTAGGCGGGGGTCCACTGTATTATTATTACAATGGACCCTCGCTATTCGAACACTCCAAACTCGCCCTTTTATGTAAGTTTATTATTGTAAGTGCTTTTATAAGTGTATTTTTGGGGGTCTGAAATGGACTAATCTAATTTACATCATTCCTTATGGGAATAAATTCGTTTGGTAACAGCTCTTGAACAGCATTCTGGAATGAAGAATGTTCGAATAGCGAGGGTCCACTGTATTATTATTACCATCCACATACCTTTTCACTGAGTTTAATCATTTTTTAATTAAGCTGCCATGAGAGACACAGAATGTAAACACACAGATGAACAAACCAGCTGATCCCTTGACTGTGTACTTCTTTTGTACTTCTTCCATTTTCCTCTTCCAAGTGCTGCTGCATTTATAACTCTATCTTGTACTATGGGGTGCACAATAGACATGGAGCAGCACTTGGAAGAGTAAAAACAAGAGGAAAATGGAAGTACAAAAGAAGTACAGTCAAGGGATCAGCTGGTTTGTTCGTCTGTGTGTTTACATTCTGTCTCGTGGCAGCTTAACCCTTTCAGGGTCCGTGCCGTAGTTCTACGGCTTTGAGTTCTGGGTCCAAACCGTAGTTCTACGTCATGTGCTCAGCTCACTCAGATAAGCTTTGAGCGGTAAATTTGGGCCTAGATATGAGAGAATACATCTATGTGGTAAGTGTGCACCACATAAAACAAATCCTGCAGCACACAGGGCATAATGAGAGAAAAAAAACTGAAACCCGTAATTTTCGATTAAAACAACGACTTTGCAGTGTTTCGTATATTTTTTATAGTTGTATTTGCGATTTCTTGGTCTCATTTGATAGAATGGAAGATATATTACAGATATAGAGATGATTTTGATTGGTTTTAGTGCTGGAAATGGCTTGAAACTGAGCTCAAAGTAGCGGAAATGTTCAATTTTTGCCGATAATCAAGAGTAAACAAATGACCTCACACGTCTAATACGTGCCAGCTGGTAGGTCTAATATACGTTCACAAATGTGGTGATATTATTTGTATAATTATTACAATATTGCATAACATTAAATCTTCCATTTTTTGGTTTGAATAAAAATTCATTATGTGAATAAAAAATAAAAATGGAATTCATTTGTAAAGACTGAAAAAGTAACTAATGAACAGAGGAAATGTTAGTTTAGTGCCAGGAATGCCTGCATTGTTTATTTTGCACCCTATTTTGAAATTGGAATATTTTGAACTTTGAGTTAAATTGGCTAAATTACCAATTTCCAATCACTTTATTTTGTAGTTGAAACAGTTGACTAGGCGATTTCTTGTGCTCAATCGATAGAATAGAAGTAATACTAGTGAAATAGCTAAGAATTTGGTCAACTGGAATAATGTAATTGGACTAAAATGGGAGTCAAAGTCGGCAAAATCGCCAATGCGTAAATATCGCTGACACATCAAAATTCGCGAGAGCATAATTTTGTCAATTTTCAATCAAATTTCGTACTTTTTGTTTTATTACCTTCAGAAAAAGATTCTCTACCATTTCATAAGAAAAAATAAGAATTTTTTTTTTGGAAAATTCTTGGACACTGGCACACCACTTCCAAAAATGGCCTTGGACCCTGAAAGGGTTAAGAAAGAAATGATTATACTCAGTGAACAAGGTATGTCGATGGTGATGATAATAATAATAATAATAAAATATAATTAATAATCACTCTGGGGTACTGTAACCTGTCCGCCTGCCCACGCTTGTGCGCATTCCTCGCACAAGCGTCATGAGCCAGTCTAGCTTTGTTTACTATTGAGTGGACATTACCCAGTGTGCTCATCCAAATATTTCACAATAAATTCATTGTGTTTAGTGCTTTTTTATTGATTGTGACTGTGAAATAAGCCACTATGAGCCTAAAGAAACTTCATATTGGCAGCCCTTTGGTAAAGAAAGTGACAAACACAATAGAATTGAAGAAAGAAATTGTAGCAAAGTACCAAAGTGGAGGAGGAAGAGAGAGGGGAGAATGTGATTCTGCGATATGTACGATACTAAAGCAGCACGAGTCGATAAAGGCTATAGCACCAGCCAGCGATAAAGTGTAGCAAGTAAGTTAAGCGATTAATCGATAGGGAAAGTACAGAATGAAACTGACTCCTCCAATGTTGTTGAAGTTATATAGGGTGACTGACAACACCGCCGTGTCTGGCGGCCATGACCACCACTATGTAAGGCTTATCTTTCAGTGGCCCTTATACACCCAACAACAAACAACACAGCAATACTGTCGGTTAGGGAGAGAGACATATGACATATTTTATTCATTCTAGAGTATATATCATGTTTCTATGTTATTAATATTGTTTATTATGTCATATTAGATGAATTGTGATAGATAAATAAGCCGTACAGTTGATATTAGTGTCATATTGAAGGACTATCTTGTCCTGCCTCCAAACAAACTCTCCTGCCTCTCTCATAAGCCAACAAGAGTCTTCAATAAAGGTAAAATTGATTTAAATGTTCATTTATCCATTAAAATTAGTGTTTTATATTTATTTCTCATTGTTTCTGTATGTAAAACTATAGTATTTATTCTTTAAAAAAATTATTTTTTTGTGAATATTTTTGGGTGGAACGGATTAATTGTATTTACATTATTTCTTATGGGAAATATTAGTTCGACTTTCGGCCAGTTCGAGTTGAGGCCTAGCTCCTGGAACGGATTACTGCCGATACTCGGGGGTCCACTGTATAGACATTTCCATTAATTCATCTATGATATTTTTTTTTCAAAATTATATAATAAACACGCTACGTAACATATAAACAAGATAAATACACCTCACAGTAGAATAAATTAACATAAATATGAGATGTGGTAGCCAGGCGACTTGTAGTCCAACATTTGAGAAAATGTGTACACTATAATATTACTGGGGGTAACTAGAAAATTATTCCTTTCGTGTGCCTTCACTCAGAGCATCATTTCTTCTAAAAATGGTGTTACATGAGAATGGGAGTGTTTCTCTTTATTTATTCTACTGTATAAACGTGGAGACAAATTGTACACAATGTAAAGTGATAAAAACCAGATGCATTCACCTGGTTTGTTTACATTACATGTGGTTGGGGTGGGGCGGGGAGGGCTGCCCTGACTGGCTACCATACTTCCCATACTTGACTTCCTACAAATAAAACTCACCTCTCACCCTACATTAAGATTATAAACATTTTAAGGTAATTAATGAATTACTGTACAGTGGACCCCCGAGTTTCGTAAAAACTTCACTCCTGAAGTCTGCTCAAGTGCCATTACCGAACGAATTTACTCCCTTAAGGAAAAATTTCACGTAGGTTAGTCTATTTCAGACCCCCAAAAATACACTTCCACAAGAACTTACAAAATTATACTTACATAATTGCACGATTTCCGGGGTATTCGTTAACCGAGGGTCCACTGTATATGTATTTTATTGCTCTGGGGCGCTTTAACCCTTTGGGAGTCGACAGGCCCTCTCCCAAACTCGTTCTCAGAGTCGAAAACTTTTTGGAAAAAAAAATATTATTTTTTCTTGTGAAATGATAGAGAATCTTTTTCCGATCATAACGACACCAAAAGTATGAAATTTGATTGAAAACTTATGGAATTATGCTCTCGCGAAGTTATCGGTCTCGACGATGTTTATACATCGGCGATTTCGCCCACTTTGAGCCCTATTTTTGGCCAATTCCAATATTCCAGTCTACTAAAATCATAGCTATTTCGCTAGAACTCCATTTCTTCTATCGATTGAGTACAAGAAACCGCCCATTTACCAATTTCAACAACCCAAAAAAAGTGATCAGAAATTTGCAATTTGGCCAATTTCACACAAATTTCAAACGATGCCAATTTCAAAATGGGGTTCAGAATAAACAAAGCAGACATTCCTGGCACTAAAATAACATCTTCTCTGTTCATTAGTCACGTCTCCAGGCCCCTCTTACATTACTTTTGCTTTCCATTTTGAATTTTTATTCTCACAAAAAATAGAAGATTTACTGTTATGTATACAACTGCAGCATTGTAAAAACGGTATAAATAATATCACCACACTTGTGAAAGAATATTAGACTCACCAGTTGATGTGTATTGGACACGTGGCGAGATTTGTTTACTCTTGAACATCGGCAAAAATCGAACATTTTCGCTTCTTTGAGCTCAATTTCAAGGTACTTGTCATCGTAAAACCAATCAAAATCATCTCTATTTCTGTAGTATATCTTCCATTCTATCAAATGAGATCAAGAAAACTAGAATACATCAATAAATACCATATGAAAATAGACTGCAAACTCGCTGTTTTTAACGAAAAATACGGTCAGAGTTTTTTTTCTCATTATGCAGTGTGTGTGCTGCAGGATTTTTTTTTATACTGCTCATACTGACCACACAGACCCATGCTTTCATATGTAGGCCTACCAGCTGTTTCCCGCTTAATTTGAGGCCGCTAGAATTTACACGTACTACTAGTACGGCACCGACCCCCAAAGGGTTAATTAAATGTCGTAGTATATTAAGTGTGGGAGGGGTAAGGTGGGCTGACCTGGCTGGCTACCATACCTCTCAAACCTGACTTCCTACAAATTTAACTTACCTCTCACTCTACATTAAGACTACAAATATTTTAAGGTAAGTAATGGGTGTGGAAATAAATGGTATAAAATACCGACACAATGGAAAGATAAACACATAAGCAGTATAATGTGATCCTTTATTGACAACGTTTCGCCCACGCAGTTTGTGACTCGAGAAAGCCCACTGCGTGGGCGAAACGTTGTCAATAAAAGATCACATTATACTGCTTATGTGTTTATTTTTCCAAGTAATGGGTGTACTGTGTGTATACATATTTTATTTTTTATTGTTTTTAATGTCTAGCTCTATTGCTAACTTAACACAGTAGTACCTCGAGTTATAAGCAGCTCCCAACTCGAACAATTATGTAAGTGTATTTTTGTAAGTGCTTTTGTAAGTGTATTTTTGGGTGTCTGAAACGGATTAATCTAATTTTTATTATTCCTTATAGGAACAAATTCGTTCGATATTGGCACTCGAACAGCCTTCTGGAACAAATTAAGTTCATAACTCGAGGTACTACTGTATATGTTAGTGTAAACTTGTTATCTAGCATTTCTATGCATTTATAAGTGGAAAAAAATATCATTCTGTTTTCCGGCGATGTCTGCTTTCCGGCAGTAGCCTGGAGCCTAACCTGCGTATAAGTGGGGCCCTACTGTACATCCATCTTTTTTGTGAACTCTTTTCTTTCTCTTATATAAATTTCACTGCCCTCCTTATTGTTGTTTCTAATGCTGATTTATTATATGTAAGTCATTATTAGTGTTTATACACTGTTATTAATTATATTAGAATTACGAGGTGGCACACTAAACCTGCTGAGGACATGCATCACTTGGGAAATGAGAGATTATTAGGTCTGATACAAGGAAGATGAGGGTAACTCCAGTTTCTTTAATCAAGAACCCTTGAAAGGAGTGTTGTTAATAAGAGATGGAATCCTGGCAGTTGATGGTTCTCTTTATGTGCAAATGCATATTTATATTTTATAATTCAAAAGGGATAATTTACTATTTTGTTTGTAGCTTACATAGGTATGTACTGAGTAAAGTGAAAAAGTATCTTGTACATTAAAGTTTCTTTTTATTCCTCTTTCAGATGGAGTAGTGGTCTCATGCTTCTAAGTACCAATAAGAAACTAACTGAAAATGTGCAGAAGAGCTTAAGGCGATCCAAGGCATTCAAGCAGTCACCCCTGACTTACTGGGCAGTGACTATAAGCCTTCCCCGACCTACAGTTACTGAAACAAAAGCTGCATTTACTTTGGAATATGTTAACAATATAGGCAAAGTTGTAAGAATATCTCCCTTTGTGTATTTAGCTTTTATGATAAATTATGAAGTTTATGCAGTATATGGACAGTACTATTTTTACTTTTAATAGATTTGAAAGGATGACCGAGAATTTTCCCTGAAATTATAAAAATGGATAAAAATTTTGATTACCTGGAGTTTACCTGGAGAGGGTTTTGGAAGCTATCACAAAAAACATACAAAGATTACTATTTCAAATTTAAAATTAGTCAAAATACTAAATACAGAAGCTATCACAAAAAAAACATACAAATAACAGATGACCATATCAAGTTTCAAATGAATGGAAGTAGGGTAAGAGCCAAACATTAGATCAATATTATATGATGGGGTGGCATCCAAAGATAGGTCACTTCACATATTTTTTTATATTTTGTGTACTTAATTGGAATGAATATGCATTAAATTTCATTTTAATTTCAGCCTGTGATTATGAAGAATTATTCTCAAGCAGGTGTGAAGAGAGGAGAAGTCAAATTGTCTCTTGTTAAGCATCAAATACTGACATATAACAAGAGCATAGATACAGCACTTGTTGAGGTGAATTTTTCAATATTTGTTTTATTTTATGAACAGTGATGAGACAATACCAGAATTTTTGCTGATATTGATACCAAAACTCAGTTTAAATTCGGTAACAATGCCTCCAAAATTAGCCAGTGCCCATCGGTGCTGATAGTGAAACCATCAATATTAGCCAATACCATTAATATTAGTCAATACCATCCACTACCATCAAAATTAGCTGATACCCACCAATACCTCAATTTAGACCAATACCATCAAAATAGCTGATACTTACTGACACCAATACTTTAGCACACTCCTACCTATGAATAAAATTGTTGTAGCTTTATACAGAAGGGCCCTACTTATACAGCCGGTTAGGTTCCAGGCTGCTGCTGTAAAGCAAAAATCACTGTAAAGTGAAACAGCTTTTTTTTTTTTCTCATTCAAATGCATATGTTTACATTATCATATATTAAGTGAGCAATAGAGCTAGGCCTAAAAAATACATATACAGTACACACATAACTTCTTTCAACAAACTGGCTGTATCCCGCCAAGGCAGGGTGGCCAAAAAGTAAAACGAAAGTTTTATTTCCTCTAATATCCACGGGGAAGTGGAACAGAATTCTTCCTCCGTAAGCCATGTGTGTCGTAAGAGGCGACTAAAATGCCGGGAGCAAGGGGCTAGTAACCCCTTCTCCTGAATATATTACTAAATGTAAAAGGAGAAACTTTCGTTTTTCCTTTTGGGCCACCCTGCCTCGGTGGGAAACGGCCGACGTGTTGAAAGAAAGAAAGATGTTAATGAACAATTATTGTCATCCACTGTCTTGTTATAATATACGTACAAGTACATTTGAGTAATTTAGGTTGGTAGACAGCAACCAACCATGATGTACATGTTTATAGAGGGGCCACAGATATATCAGATCACTTTTTAGTTGTAGCTACAGTGAGAGTAAACGGTAGATGGGATACAAGGAAAATAGAAGCAGCAAGTAAGAGAGAGGTGAAGGTTTATAAAATAAAGGAGCAGGCAGTTAGGGTAAGATATAAACAACTACAGTGGACCCCCGAGGTTCGGTCATAATCCGTTCCAGGAGCTAGACCTTAACTCGAACTGTTCGAAAGTCGAACCCTTATTTCCCATAAGAAATAATGTAAATACAATTAATCCGTTCCAGACACCCAAAAATATTCACAAAAAATTAATTTTGTAAAGATTAACTATACTTTTACATACACAAAATAATTATAAATCTATATAGTAAAGTAATAAATTTATAATTAAACATTTAAAATAACATTTACTTACCTTTATTGAAGAGACTTGCTGGCATCTGGAAGATAGGGAGGAGGACACGGGAAGGGCTTAGTGTTTGGAAGGGAAATCCCCCTCCAAAAGGACTTCAGGTAACAAGTCCCTCTCTGGGGTTACTTCCCTTCATTGTCTTTTAATGCCACTAGGACCAGCTTGAGAGTCACTAGACCCTGTCACACAAAATAACTGTCAAGAGTCCTCTGTTTCTGGCTGTCACTGAACTTGTTGCAGAAATGGCTTATTTCAGCTTGCTCAGGGTGGTATTTTTCAATGAAACTTTGCACCTTATTCCACTTTGAACAAATCTCCTCATACTTTTCTACTATCTCCTTCAATTCTATGGTGTTCCTCACTTTCTTTACCACAGGGGTGCCACTAGGAAGTTTCTTTGGACCCATGGTGGCTTATTTCACAGTGACAATCACTAAACCAGCAATAAACACAATAAATTTATTGTGAAATGTTTGAATGAGCACGCTGGGTAATGTTCTCTCAATGGTAAACAAAGCTAGACTGGGCTCACGACGCCTGCGCGGCAAGCCGCGCAAGTGCGGGCAGGCAGACAGGTCTGGTACCCAGATCAATAGTCAGGGAAATGACCGGTTGGCGGGGAAAAATTGGACCGAAAAAGCAATCGAAACTCGAACTGACCGATACCCAAACCGACAGCAAGTAGGGGGTCCACTGTATTGGAGGATAGATGGGCTAGTGAGAGTATTGGTAATGGGGTCGAAGATGTATGCTTTCACTTGTATGACTAGAGCTTTGGTAAGATGGGGAAGGAAGAAGGATGGGTAAGGATAGAAATATGGGAAAAGGGTGGGTGGGGGAGGTTGTAGTTTTTTTTTTCTTCTTCTTTTCCAATTGTAGGGCATAGGCTGGAAATGCCGACAGCAAGGCAATTAATGTACGTCAATTGCTACTTGGAGATACTGGCTGGCTCAGCTTCTTCAGAGGTGGTGTCCTGCCATAGTAGGTTTACCGATGTTACATGGTTAGATGTAATACAGTGGACCCCCGGTGTTCGTTATTTTTTCGTTCCAGAATGCTGTTCAAGTGCCATTACCAAACAAATTTATTCCCATAAGGAATAATGTAAAGTAGACTAGTCCTTTTAGACCCCAAAAAATACACTTACAAAAGCATTTAAAAAAATACACTTACATAAAAGGGCGAGTTTGGAGCAGGACGAACACCGGGGGTCCACTGTAGTTGATAAGTTATAAGGCAAGTCTCCTTAACCCTTTCAGGGTCCAAGGGGGGTCTCCAAAACTCGTTCTCAGGGTCCAAGAATTTAAAAAAAAAAAATTATTTTTTCTTATGAAATGACAGAGAATCTTTTTCCGATCATAACGCCACAAAAATTATGAAATTTGATCGAAAACTAACGGAATTATGCTTTCGCGAAGTTAGTGGTATCCATGACACTTACGCATCGGCGATTTCGCCCACTTTGAGGCATATTTTCGGCAAATTCCATTGTTTCAGTCAACTAAAATTATAGCTATTTCGCTAGAACTCCATTTCTTCTATCGATTGAGTACAAGAAACCGCCTATTTACCAATTACAACTACCCAAAATAGTGGTCAGAAAACGGCAATTTGGCCAATTTCACACAAATCTCAAACGATGCCAATTTCAAAATAGGGTCCAGAATAAACAAGGCAGACATTCCTGGCACTAAAATAACGTCTTCTCTGTTCATTTGTCACGTTTCCAGTCCCCTCTTACATTACTTTTGCTTTTTATTTTGAATTTTTATTCTCACAAAAAAATAGAAGATTTACTGTTATGTATACAACTGCATCATTGTAAAAATGGTATAAATAATATTAGAGCACTTGTGCATGAATATTAGACTCACCAGTTGATGGGTATTGGATGCATGGTGTGATTTGTTTACTCTTGAACATCGTCAAAAATCGAACATTTTCGCTACTTTGAGCTCAATTTCAAGGTACTTGTCGTTGTCAAGCCAATCAAAATCATCTCTATTTCTGTACTATATCTTCCAGTCTATCAAATGAGACCAAGAAAACGAGAATATATCAATAAATACCATACGAAAATAGACTGCAAAGTCGCTGTTTTAAACAAAAAAAACGGTCAGAGTTTTTTTTCCTCATTATGCACTGTGTGGTGCAGGAATTTTTTTATACTGCGCACACTGACCGCACAGACCAATTCTATCACATCTAGGCCTAACAGCCTGTTTCTGCTTGATTTGAGGGCGCTAGAATTTAGGCGTACTAGTACGTCAATAACCCCAGGGCGTAAGCCGTACTAGTACGTCAATAACCCTGAAAGGGTTAATTTGGGGTGGTGTTATCCTTATTGGACATAAAAGGGTTCCAGTGTTACCCATTCATCTATATCTTCTGGGAGGTCACTCAGGATCTTTGGCCTCTGGAAATTATCCTTGCCGATGGAACGTCGCACTCTCTGTTGAAGGGTCATTCTTTGAGTTCTGTGGGGAGGTGAGTTGATGATGTATTTGGTGGTATTTGCAAGTTAGGGAGGGTTTTCTCTGTCTGGTATATAGAGTTCTTACATGGCGTATAGTTGTCTCTTCTTTAGTTTATCAAGCCTTACATTCATTGCCTCTATGTCCTGTTTTATGTGTAGATCTTCCATCCTGATTCTGTCTCTCCTGCTGGTACCTGTGATGAAGTGTAGTGCTCTATTCTGAACTCTTTGTAGCTGTAGCATGTTGGTTTTAGTTGTTTTAGCATAGGTCTTATCATCATCTTGTACAGGTGTTTTTGATGTGGGAAGGGGCTTGATTAAACCTGTATAGATTGCTGAGGCAGGCTTTGGCTAAATTTTTCTTTTTAGTGTCTTTTTAGTGATGTGAGATGTGATGTGGAGTGGAGTGGAGTAATCTGTCTATCTCATATCTCAGTATTCTGTTGGGGTTTCTGATGGCAATAGGTGTACTTCTGATGGAGATACCCCCCTTGTCTTCTATGGTTGTTGCAAAACATCCAATGTGCTTCTCTTCTTCTTCTTGATTCGCCGGTATTCACCCGGCCCGGGCCTTTTCCAAGTGGTGGCCTGGCCTTGGCTCCCTTTCTCAGGAGAATCTCAGACTAACGTCTGCCATGGGAGGAGGTACAAGTACCTCCTCATCGTTGGGACCAACTGTCCCCAGGCCTAGCCACATTCCCCGCCCTCACGGGGCTCATAGGGAGAAGTTAGGCCTCTCTCTGGTCTGCCATCTTCCCAGCCCCAGGGAAGCTAATGGGAATAGCAGTCTTGTGAGCTGCAGATGGTAGGAAGCTCTGGCTCAGGCACCTACCCTGCCCTAGAAGGGCTAGGCATGGTGTCCTTCCAAAGTGCTGATAAGGACTTTGTCTGGGTTGGTCGTGATTCTCCATTTCTTTTCCCAGTTTGCTGTTCTTCGTAGTTCCATGTTCATTTTTTCTATTACCCTCTCATACTTATACGTACTTTCCTGTTATGGGGGTGGATGATACTACATGGATAACATTATCAGAAAATTGGGTGATAATAGTATCATTGAACTCGGGTTGAGGGAGATTGTTTACATATACAGTGGACCCTCGGTTAACGAAATTAATCCGTTCCAGGAGCTATTACTTAATCTGAATCTTTCGTTATCTGAAACCTTATTTCCCATAAGAAATAATGTAAATACAATTAATTCGTTCCACAAAAAAATAATCACTCAAAAAAAAAAAAAAATAACATTTACTTACCTTTATTGAAGAGTTGCAAGCATCTGGAAGGTAGAGTTGCTGACAGGGGCAGGGTGTTAATGGTTGGAAGGGAAATCCCCCTCCAAAAGGACTTCAGGTAACAAGTCCCTCTCTGGGGTTACTTCCCTTCTTTTTCTTTTAATGCATGCCTGCTACACTCCCTGAATGCCTGCTACACTCCCTGCATGCCTGCTACACCCCTGCATGCCTGCTACACTCCCTGCATGCCTGCTACACTCCCTGCATGCCTGCTACACTCCCTGCATGCCTGCTACACCCTGCATGCCTGCTACACTCCCTGCATGCCTGCTACACTCCCTGCATGCCTGCTACACTCCCTGCATGCCTGCTACACCCTGCATGCCTGCTACACTCCCTGCATGCCTGCTACACTCCCTGCATGCCTGCTACACTCCCTGCATGCCTGCTACACTCCCTGCATGCCTGCTACACTCCCTGCATGAATGCTACACTCCCCGCATGAATGCTACACTCCCTGCATGAATGCTACACTCCCTGCATGCCTGCTACACTCCTGCATGCCTGCACACTCCCTGCATGCCTGCTACACTCCCTGCATGAATGCTACACTCCCTGCATGAATGCTACACACTCTGCATGAATGCTACACTCTCTGCATGAATGCTACACTCCCTGCATGCCTGCTACCACTGGGGTGCCACTAGGAAGCTTCTTTGGACCCATGGTGACTTATTTCACAGTGACAATCACTAAACCACCAAAAAGACACCAAATATATTGTGAATCTTTGAAAGAGCGCGCTAGGTAATGTTCTCTCAATGGTAAACAACGCTTCACTGGCGTCCTGCGCTTGCGCGGAGCAGGCGGACACGTCTAATACCTTATGGTAACCGAGGAATTTTTCGCTAACCGATTCCGAAAAAAGCTTACGTTTTCCGAAACTTTCGTTAACGGGACCTTTCGTTAACCGAGGGTCCACTGTACAGTGGTACCTCGAGTTACGATATTTTTTCGTTCGAGAATGCTGTTCAAGTGCCATTACCAAATGAATTTATCCCCATAAGGAATAATGTAAAATAGACTAGTCCTTTTACACCCCCAAAATATACTTACAAAAGCATTTAAAAAAATAAACTTACATAAAAGGGCGATTTTGGGGACCATCGTAACTCGAGGTACCACTGTATGTTGAATAGTATCGGGCTAAGGTACTCCAGCTGTCGGTGTGAAAAGCTCTGCCGACTTGCCGTTAAAGGTAGGGATGATTTTTCTTTTTGATAAGAAGTTGTATATATAAATCCAAGAAAGGTCCAGTTGTGGTCAGATAGGTCAACCAGTTTAAATATGAGTCCATCATGCCATAGGCTGTCATAAGGTTTGTGTACATTCCTGGTGGCAATTAGGGCAAGATTACCCTGTTTCCTCAGGCTGTCAACAGCATCAAAGGTGATATTTATAGTATGTTGGGTTCCTCTGTGAGTCCTGAATCCAAACTGTTTTTAGTGAATAGGTGATTGTACTCCATGTAGTAGTTTAATCTGTTGGAAATGATTTTCTCAAGGACTTTACCAATGACTTCAAGTTATGAGATAGGTCTATAGTTCTCTGGTTTATGTTTGTCTTTATTGGGTTTTGCAATGAATATCATCCTTGCTGTCTTAAGAGCCACTGGAAAGTGTCCAAAGGCCAAGATGGCATTAAAGATATTTACTAGAGACATTTTGCAGTTTCTGGGTAAGAACTTTACTTTTTTCACTGTTGTGCCTTAGAGGCCAGGGGTTTATTACGCATTCTGCCAATAACCTGACTCATCTCTCTGAGTGTGATTGGTCTTGTAAGGGGGGTGTTCATCTTCAAGAGTAGATGTATCAATTAAAGGTAGTGGTTGGAGGTCAGCTCGGTTGTCATCTCTCCATTCATTTACCCACTGGTAATGGTTATTATTAATTTTTCTACTGTGAGAGAATTTTCTTCTACACATCTCCCATCAGATTTGCTTGGTCTTGTGGGTCATCAAGTTTGATATCAACTTACTCATCATCGTCATCAGTGAAGGAATGTATTAGATAATGGGTAGCCTTGTGTTTTGCCCCTAGAAGCTGGCGGATCTTGCTCCAGAACTTTTCAGGATGACGTTTGTACTGATTAGCTTGAAGAACAAGATATTTCCATAATTCACTTTTGTGTTGTGTGATCATGGTAATTAAATATCTTTTCAACCTCTGCAATATAGCCCTTGTGGGCTGTCTTGTTTGATGGTGCCTTCTACAAATGTAATACCTATTTACAAGGCAGGTGACAGGTCCTTAGCTTCAAACTATAGACCAATAAGATGATACCCCATAGTGGAAAAACTCATGGAATCAATAATTGCTGAGGCAATTCGTAGCCATCTTGAAAGGCATAAATTGATTAATGAATCTCAGCACGATTTTACAAAGGGGCGTTCCTGTCTTACGAATTTATTAACTTTTTTTACTAAGGTATTTGAGGAGGTAGATCATGGTAATGAATATGATAGTGTATATGGACTTCAGTAAGGCTTTCGATAGAGTTCCACATCAGAGGCTATTGAGGAAACTTAAGGCACACGGAATAGGAGGAGAAATTTTTTCCTGGGTAGAGGCATGGTTAACAAATAGGCAGCAGAGAGTTTGCATAAATGGAGAAAAATCAGAATAGGGGTCAGTGTTGGGCCCCTTGTTGTTTACAATTTACATAACCAACATAGATGAAGGAATAAATAGCGACATAAGCAAATTTGCTGATGACACCAAAATAGGCCGTCCAATTCATTCTAATGAGGACATTAGAGCACTCCAGGATGATTTGAATAGACTGATGCAGTGGTCGGAGACGTGGCAGATGCAGTTTAATATAGACAAATGCAAAGTTCTAAATGTTGGACAGGAAAATAACCATGCCACATATAAACTAAATAATGTAGATTTTAATATTACTGATTGCAAAAAGGATTTAGGAGTTCTGGTTAGCAGTAATCTGAAATCAAGACAACAGTGCATAAGTATTCGCAATAAAGCTAACAGAATCCTTGACTTCATATCAAGAAATATAAATAATAGAAGTCCTCAGGTTGTTCTTCAACTCTATATATCTTTGGTTAGTCCTCATTTAGATTATGCTGTACAGTTGTGGTCACCGTATTACAGAATGGATATAAATGCACTGGAAAACGTACAAAGGAGGATGACAAAGTTGATCCAATGTATCAGAAATCTTCCCTAGGAGGATAGACTGAGGGCCCTGAATCTGCACTCTCTAGAAAGGCGTAGAATTAGGGGGGATATGATTGAGGTGTATAAGTGGAAAACAGGAATTACGTAATAAAGGGGATGTAAATAGCGTGCTAAAAATATCTAACCAAGACAGAACTCGCAGCAATGGTTTTAAGTTGGAAAAATTTAGATTCAGGAAGGATATAGGAAAGCACTGGTTTGGTAAGAGAGTTGTGGATGAGTGGAACAAACTCCTGAGTACCGTCATAGAAGCTAAGACGTTGTGTAGTTTTAAAAATGAGTGAGTGTGGGTGGGTGTGAGTTGGACCTGACTAGCTTGTGCTACTAGGTCAGATGCCATGCTCCTCCCTTAACCCTTTCAGGGTCCGTGCCATAGTTCTACGGCTTTGAGTTCAGGGTCCAAACCGTAGTTCTACGTCATGAGCTCAGCTCACTCAGATAAGCTTTGAGCGGCAAATTTGGGCCTAGATATGAGAGAATACATCTATGTGGTAAGTGTGCACACATAAAACAAATCCTGCAGCATACAGTGCATAATGAGAGAAAAAAAACTGAAACCGCAATTTTCAGATTAAAACAACGACTTTGCAGTGTTTTTTCATATACTTTTTATAGTTGTATTTGCGATTTCTTGGTCTCATTTGATAGAATGGAAGATATATTACAGATATAGAGATGATTTTGATTGGTTTTAGTACTGCAAATGGCTTGAAACTGAGCTCAAAATAGCGGAAATGTTAAATTTTTGCCTATGTTCAAGAGTAAACAAATGACCTCACACGTCTAATACTCGCCAGCTGTAGGTCTAATATACATTCACAAATGTGGTGATATTATTTGTACAATTATTACAATATTGCATAACAGTAAATCTTCCATTTTTTGGTTTGAATAAAAATTCATTATGTGAATAAAAAATCAAAATGGAATTCATTTGTAAAGACTGAAAATGTAACTAATAAACAGAGGAAATGTTAGTTTAGTGCCAGGAATGCCTGAATTGTTTATTATGCACCCTATTTTGAAATTGGAATATTTTGAACTTTGAGTTAAATTGGCTAAATTACCAATTTCCAATCACTTTATTTTGTAGTTGAAACAATTGACTGGGCGATTTCTTGTGCTCAATCGATAGAATAGAAGTAATACTAGTGAAATAGCTAAGAATTTGGTCGGCTTGAATAATGTAATTGGCCTAAAATGGGAGTCAAAGTCGGCAAAATCGCCGATGTGTAAATATCGCTGACACATCAAAATTCACGAGAGCATAATTTCGTCAATTTTCAATCAAATTTCGTACTTTTTGTTTTATTACCTTCAGAAAAAGATTCTCTGCCATTTCATAAGAAAAAATAAATTTTTTTTTTTCAAAAATGGCCTTGGACCCTGAAAGGGTTAAATGAATGTGACCTGACCTGACTAAGTTAAGGCATTGGCTTAAGCCGGTGGGAGAATTGGACCTGCCTCGCATGGGCCAGTAGGCCTGCTGCAGTGTTCCTTCTTTCTTATGTTCTTATTCTGTTTGATAATTTTTCATGCAGTCCCTAATTTTCCTGGTTGGTTTATATTGCCAATTAAATACATCTTTGATGTATTTAATTGGCAAGTTCATGAGTGGCCTCTATGATTCGTTCATGGAAGGAGCTGATTGCTTCGTCACTTGCATTTGAAGGCTGGTTTTCAAGCAAAACAATATTGTCATTGCATAGGTAGTCCCTGAAGGGGTCAAATCCTAGAGTTTTTAGGTTGGGTTTTCGAGGAGTGGGTATTTTAAATGGCAATGCTTGTATGTAGTGTTATTATAACAGGGATGTGGTCGGATCCTACTTTTCCACCAGGGAAGACTCTGCAATGGTAGAAGATGTATGTGGTAGGTTTAAGAATGCAATGTTAGAGTGTTCAGCAGGAGTTTGTAGTTACAGGAAAGTGGGTACAGAAGGGAAGAAGAGCAGTTGGTGGAATTATGATGTAAAGAGAGTAGTAAGGGAGAAAAAGTTAGCATACGAGAGGTTTTTACAAAGTAGAAGTGATGCAAGGATGGAGGAGTATATTGAGAGAAAAAGAGAGGTTAAGAGAGTGGTGAAGCAATGTAAAAAGAAAGCAAATGAGAGAGTGGGTGAGATATTATCAACAAATTTTGTTGAAAATAAGAAAAATTTGGAGTGAGATTAATAGGTTGAAGAAGCCTAGGGAACAAATGGATTTGATAGTTAAAAATAGGAGAGGAGAGTTATTAAACGGAGAGTTAGAGGTATCGGGAAGATGGAGGGAATATTTTGAGGAATTGTTAAATGTTGATGAAGATAGGGCAAGGAGGAATAACATCTTGTAGGAGTGAGGAAGAGCCAGTTGTGAGTGTGGGGGAAGTTCATGAGGCACTGGGTACAATGAAAGGGGTAAGGCAGCTGGGATTGATGGGATAAAGATAGAAATGTTAAAAGCAGGTGGGGATATAGTTTTGGAGTGGTTGGTGCTTTTATTTAATAAATATATGGAAGAGGGTAAGGTACCTAGGGATTGGCAGAGAGCATGCATAGTTCCTTTGTATAAAGGCAAAGGGACAAGAGAGTGCAGAAATTATAGGGGAATAAAACTGTTGAGTCCTAGGTATTAGGTTGGCAGTGAGTCCTAGGTATTAGGTTGGCAGACAGCAACCACCCAGGGAGGTACTGCCGTCCTGCCAATTGAGTGTGAAGCGAAAGCTTGTAATTGTTTTACATGATGGTAGGATTGCTGGTGTCTTTTTTGTCTCATAAACATGCAAGATTTCAGGTATGTCTTGTTACTTACTATACTTAGGTCACACACATGCATGTACAAGCATACAGTGGGTTACCTTCTACTTATACTTAGGTCCAGACTTACAAAACAATGCGATTGTACAAGGCATATATACATGGACCCTCGGTTAAAGGCACGTTGCCGGTTGATCCCGTTAAGGCCGCTCGGTTAGAGGCCGGTTGGATGCATCCGTCGCTGGGGCCGCTTGTGCTCAGTTTGCCGGCTCGTATGAGGAGCTTCTGCTCATTCATCCAACATTTTGCTATAATCCATTGTTTTGTGGTTTTCTCGGTGCACTGCAGAATAAGCTCACTCATGGTCCCAAGGAAGTTCTTATAAAGTTCTTTGGTTATAAAAGTAGAACGTAAGAATCAAGGCAGCATGGCTAAGGAAGCTAAGTAAGTTCCTATGGTAAGAAAGTGTAGCAGGCAGGCTAGAAGAGAGTGTAGCAGGCATGCAGGGAGTGAGGCTCAGATGTCATATGATCCTAGTGGCATTAAAAGACCACAGAGAGAGTTTGCTACCTGAAGTTCTTATAGAGGGGGATTACCCTTCCAAACACTAACTCCTCCCTATCTTCCAGAAGCCAACATTAGTCTTCAATAAAGGTATGTAATACTGATTTAATTGTAACCCCTTTTCCTGTATACATTACTAAAGTTAAAATGAAACTTTTGATTTTCTTTTTCGGCCACCCTGCCTCGGTGGGAAACGGCCAATTTGTTGAAATAAGAAGAAAGTCTGATGAGTATACCTGGTAAAGTGTTTGGTAAGAGTTATTGAAAGAATTAAGAGTAAGACGGAGAGTAGGATAGCAAGTGAACAAGGAGGCTTTAGGAAAGGTAGGGGGTGTGTAGACCAAGTGTTTACAGTGAAACATATAGGTGAACAGTATTTAGATAAGGTTAAAGAGGTTTTTGTGGCATTTATGGATTTGGAAAAGGCGTATGACAGGGTGGATAGGGGTGCAATGTGGCAGATGTTGCAGGTGTATGGAATAGGAGGTAGGTTACTGAAAGCAGTGAAGAGTTTTTACGAGGATAGTGAGGCTCAGAGTATATAGGAGAGAGGGAGATTATTTCCAGTAAAAGTAGGCCTTAGACAAGGATGTGTGATATCACCATGGTGGTTAAATATATTTATAGATGGGGTTGTAAGAGAAGTGGACGCACGGGTCTTGGCAAGAGGTGTGGAGTTAAAAGATAAAGAATCTAACACAAAGTGGGAGTTGTCACAGTTGCTCGTTGCTGATCACACTGTGCTTTTGGGAGATTCTGAAGAGAAGTTGCAGAGGTTGGTGGATGAGTTTGGTAGGGTATGTAAAAGAAGAAAATTGAAAGTGAATATAGGAAAGAGTAAGGTGATGAGGATAACAAAAAAATTAGGTGACGAAAGATTGGATATCAGATTGGAAGGAGAGTGTATGGAGGAGGTGAATGTATTCA
Organism: Cherax destructor; assembly: GCA_009830355.1. NCBI lineage: Eukaryota > Metazoa > Arthropoda > Malacostraca > Decapoda > Parastacidae > Cherax > Cherax destructor. The sequence continues at coordinate 205,569 of WNWK01000578.1, forward strand.
GATATTTAGGAGTGGACGTGTCAACAGATGGGTCTATGAAGGATGAGGTGAATCATAGAATTGATGAGGGGAAAAGAGTGATTGGTGCACTTAGAAGTCTGTGGAGACAAAGAACTTTGTCCGTGGAAGCAAAGAGGGGAATGTATGAGAGTATAGTTATACCAACGCTCTTGTATTGGTGTGAAACATGGATGGTGAATGTTGCATCGAGGAGAAGGCTGGAGGCAGTGGAGATGTCATGTCTGAAGGCAATGTGTGGTGTGAATATAATGCAGAGAATTCGTAGTTTGGAAATTAGGAGGTGTGGGATTACCAAAACTATTATCCAGAGGGCTGAGGAGGGGTTGTTGAGGTGGTTCGGACATGTAGAGAGGATGGAACAAAATAGAATGAATTTGAGAGTGTATAAATCTGTAGTGGAGGGAAGGCAGGGTAGGGGTCTGCCTAGAAAGGTTGGAGGGAGGGGGTAAAGGAGGTTTTGTGTGCGAGGGGCTTGGACTTCCAGCAAGCATGCATGAGTGTGTTAGGAGCGAATGGAGACAAATGTTTTTTAGGACTTAACGTGCTCTTGGAGTGTGAGCAAAGTAACATTTATGAAGGGATTCAGAGAAACCAGCAGGCCGGACTTGAGTCCTGGAGATGGGAAGTACAGTGTCTGCACTCTGAAGGAGGGGTGTTAATGTTGCAGTTTTATAACTGTGGTGTAAGCACGCCTCTGGCAAGACAGTGATGGAGTGAATGATGATGAAAGTTTTTCTTTTTCGGGCCACCCTGTCTTGGTGGGAATCGGCCAATTTGTTAATAAAAAGAAATTACTGTATTATTAATTTTACTATTGTTAAGTACATGTATTATTATTATTATTATTATTATTATTTACACTGAAGCTTTTGGTCATCAGATCAAGGCTTTCCACTGGCTTACTGGAAGAATTAAAAATCATTTAAGAAGTAAGAAATTTATAATTTTTTGTGTTTAGGGCTAAGAAATATGGCAAGCCTTACTGATTTATTTTTTATACCCTCAACAGGTTAAAACTCAATCTCTTAAGTGGCATTTTCTTCGAGTTTGGCTTGCTCATAGTTACAGCCCTGTCCTTGGAGATGCTCTGTATTCACAAAGAGTAAAGATGGTTGTAGGTAAAAAAATGCAGATAAGCCCTCATAATCTTACTGCTTATGAACCACAGGTTAGTTACTATTAACATTTATTTCAAACTTTGCTTTACTGTCTTTAACAATTAAAAATATGTAGGTGATAAAGGGCATATTTTTAATAATTGTTTTGTATTGTATTGTTTATTCACTTGTTAAAATATTTTCAGGTCATACCAGAAAAGCTATTCTCAAAATTGGAACTACCTTCTCAGGCAGTAGAAATAATCCCATGTCATCTGCACCTGGCTGAAGTTCAACTTGCTCATTTCAATAAAGACAAGTCTGATTTAATTCTTTCAGCACCTCCACCAAATTTCTTTACATGGACATGCAAGCAGTTGGGGCTCATGTCTAATGAAGATGATGCAGTCAAAGCTGACTGACAGTAGACAAGGAAAGTTTAGGAACAGCCTTTGTGAATTTTTCTTGCAACAAACCGGCCGTATCCCACCAAGGCAGGGTGGCCCAAAAGAAAAAACGGAAGTCCTTGTGAATCTTTTGTTAAATAATAGTATGTGGTCTTTGTGCTAAAATTATATTTTAAGCATGCCTATTGAAAATTAAACATACCAATAAATATTTACTTGTAGTTGTTTTATTTACAAACAATTAAGAATATGAAAGGGAAAGACATTCTTATGTTTATACAAGTCATCTGCTGTGTTTAAGATACTACCTGTACTGGTCTTTGATTAAAGACAAATGCAAGTAGGTGATATTGAATGAAAGCAGTACAGTATTTTGTGCCTCTGATACTTGTGAAAAGTACATTACTTTATGACAGTAGATATTTTGAAGTGTAAATGAATGAGGTGATAAATGGTAGTGTTACTTATTGGGGGACCATTTAAGGAAGATTGCCTTAATGTTGGTGAAAGGCTCTTGCTCCATAGAATTGGAGCACTGCTCTTTATTGGATTAAACCTGATAACCTCCCATTCACCAGGTGCTACAAGATCCTTCCCTGTTATGATTAAAAATTCACCTAGAAAAACATATTATGCAAAATGGAAAGGATATGGGGTTCTGCAGAGACCACAGATATCCTGCCTACCCAAAGACCACTGGAGTTGGTGACTGAAAGGTAAATTATTTTACAGATTTCTACCCAGGTGGGTTTACCACTTAGTTTTGATTACGTATTATAATAATAAATTTACAGGTCTCTAAAACTCTTTGTTGGGTATCTAGGCATACATCCTATTACTAATTGGAATTGGGATTTTCCCTGATCAGCATGATGACTTTGTCACACATGTGACAGACTGGTATAATTCCTATGAGTGTTTTCTGTTGAATCCTTTAACAATGACCTTGTGAGCAGTATTCAGAACTACTTAGAACTGCCACTGAAACAACCTGGTACTCTAAACCCAACTAACCTCCATAATAATCATACCTCCTATAAAAATCATACTTATTACAATGATCCTAAACTTCGAACATTGAAACGGACTGCTCACAGACTAGGCCTAGCCTATGGAAGACATCGTACCCTGAAATGCTGAGGCACTTTCAAACTGCCCATACTGCTGCCAGAGCGTATGACAGAGCTTCGGCAAACAGATTGGGAAAAATTTGTCAATAGTCTCAATGCTCACACCCCATTTAGCCGGGCACGGAGGGATGTAAATAGAATTAAGGGTAACAGAACCGGTCAGATCGTGCACCCTCATCCCTTACATAGGGCAAATGAGCTAGTCATTGCTTGGGCTGCTACATCTAGCTGTGACAATCTTCCCAGTACCACAGGCGAAATTAATGGACAAATATGATGCAAAAGAGAGCTTATTTGCTTTATGCTGAGCAAGGAAGATGACTGTAACATTCCTTTCACTAACTTAGAATTTGATGCAGCACTAACTAAGGGCAACTTCACGTCGCCTTGGGAGGATGGTATTAGTTACAATATACTCAGATTGCTATGTCGAGTACCAAGTAATCCTTTACTTGAATTATAACTGGGGAGCTCCCTAAATCTTGGACCAACAGCCTCATCATTCCCATTCCTAAGCCCAATCAACAAAATGCATTTCGCCCAATATCTCTTACTAGCTGCTTGTGTAAAACATTTGAGAGAATGATTCTTAATCGTCTTATGTACAGAATCAAAAAATTTTTGTCTTCCAGTTGCATAGCCACCTTTCTCACCCTGCACACTGACAGCTCATACACAACCTCCCTTGACCTTAAATCTGTTTTTGATGTAGCCAACCGACATGTAATCATTAAGTGAACTTGCCAGAATGATGTTGGAGGATGGCTTCTCTGCTGAATTAAAGGCCACCTGTCCAACAGAAAGTCTTCTGTGTTGTTCCAGGGGCATAGAAGTATAACTAGGAACCCCACAGGGAGGTGTGCTCAGTCTCACCCTATTCAATATTCTAATTAATGCTTGACTTTTAATGCTATGCCTAGCCAGCCCCATCATTATATGATTAGTTTTGCTGATGATATAATGATTCACACCACCGGATTTTCCAACACCCAAAACATTCTTAATCGTGTACTAGCCTCGTGCCAGGACCTGGGGTTGATAATCTCTATTCATAAAACAAAGATACTCAACAGGTGTCCTCCTCAACAGAGAGGCACAGTTTGCCAGATCCAGTTGCATGATGGGTCTCTTCTAGAATATGTAACCAGATACAGGTATCTAGGCTTTGAGGTCTCACTACTTGGACCTGTTGTAACAAGACTTTGTTGCCAATACAAAGAATGCTGAGAACACTTAGAGCTGTGGCAGGTTTTCATCCCAGGTATTGTGCTATTGTTAAAATTGTGAAGATGATGTATCTTGCTTATATTAGATCATTGGTTGATTATGCTGTGCCACTACTTGCTCTTGTGTCTGACTGGAAGCTTGGAGGCCTGGAAAAACTGCAGAACGAAGCAATGAGGATCATTCTAGGATGCCCTCGTACTGCCAAAATTTTAAATATGCAGAAGGAACTTGATATTCCAAGCATCAGAGATTGTGTTACTGAAAGAAATATCCTAATTGGGGTTAATATGCTCAGGAAAGCCCATTCAAACCCCTGCACAGAAGCCCTCCAAACTTTCCTCAACACATGAACACCCCTCCAGATGGATTAAAAAAACTGGAACCGACCTCCGCATGAACCAGATGCATGATCTATGTCAAGTAAGGCAACAGCAGCACTTCTCCACTCCATGGTATATTACCCCATTCCAAACTACCATCCTTCCATTTTCCCAAAAAATACTTCTTAAATCACAGCCAAAGCTTCGCCTTGAAGCCAAACAGGATGCCTTAAGCTATATTGATAACTTAATCACACAGCACACTCTTTCACAAATTATTTACGTTGATGGTTCTGTTCATCAATCCACTGGTGCAGCTGGTAGTGCTGCTGTTGTCATATAGAGTGATGGCTCTCATAAAGAAATTGGAGCATGCATCAATAACTGGGCCTCTACCCTTCAAACAGAACTGTTTGCCATATTCCTTGCACTCAAATGCATCCATGTATCAAAGGTTGACATTTTAATTTTAACTGATTCTCTGTCATCCATAAATGCTCTCAATTCATTAAGTATAAATTGTGCCATGCTTGTGTCAGAAGCCAGACACAGGTATGGTAGGATTGTGGACAATGGAGTCAGAGTGCACATGCTGTGGATTCCATCTCACATTGGTCTTCAGATGCATGATAGAACTGATGAACTGGCTAAGTTGTATGCTTTCAAAGAGGGAGTAGATTACAATCTTGGCTTGTCAGTTAGCGTTTGAGGACAATAATACGAAAAGAACTTCAACTTAATTTTATTGACCTAAGACTCAGGGAGATTGACACCAGTCAGTCCATCTATAATCATTCTATCATGCAGGAGGAGCCATATGTCTATGGTGCATCAAACAAAATAAGCAGGCTCTTGGATGTCACTACCACCCGTCTCCGGCTGTGTTACAAGTATCTTTTGCAGGTTAAATCACCACTTCCAGAAGTAGACCAAACAAAACATAAACTTTGCCAGAATGGACTATTGTCACACCCTGCGTCATTATGTACTGGAGTGCGATAAAATTAATGAATTCAGAGACAACTCACTCAGAAATGTTCAAGATATGTCAAAGTATTTTATCCACAGTGGTATATTACAAACCCTTCTGGAAAAATGCCCTGACTTTAATCCCTGTAAATAAAGCATTACCACGTGTGTGTGTGCATGTGCTCGTGTGTGTATGCACGATCGTGTACTCACCTAGTTGTGGTTGCAGGGGTCGAGTTACAGCTCCTGGTCCCCTTCACTGGCCGCTACTGGGTCACTCTCCCTGCACCACGAGCTTTATCATACCTCTGCTTAAAGCTATGTATGGAGCCTGCCTCCACTACATCGCTTCCTAAACTATTCCACTTCCCGACCACTCTGTGACTGAAGAAATACTTCCTAACATCTCTGTGATTCATCTGAGTCTTCAACTTCCAACTGTGTCCCCTTGTTACTGTGTCCCATCTCTGAAACATTCTGTCTCTGTCCACTTTGTCAATTCCTCTCAGTATCTTATAATATGTTGTTATCATGTCCCCCCTATCTCTCCTGTCCTCCAGTGTCGTCAGGTCAATTTCCCTTAACCTCCGGGACTAGTCTTGTTGCAAACCTTTGCACTTTCTCGAGCTTCTTCACGTGCTTGGCTAGGTGTGGGTTCCAAACTGGTGCAGCATACTCCAGTATGGGCCTAACGTACACAGTATACAGGGTCCTGAACGATTCTTTATTAAGATGTCGGAATGCTGTTCTTAGGTTTGCTAGGCGCCCATATGCTGCAGCAGTTATTTGGTTGATGTGCGCCTCAGGAGATGTTCCTGGTGTTATACTCACCCCAAGATCTTTTTTCTTGATTGAGGTTTGCAGTCTCTGGCCCCCTAGACTGTACTCCATCTGCGGTCTTCTTTGCCCTTCCCCAATCTTCATGACTTTGCACTTGGTGGGGTTCAACTCCAGGAGCCAATTGCTGGACCAGGCTTGCAGCCTGTCCAGATCCCTTTGTAGTTCTGCCTGATCCTCGTCCGATTGAATTCTTCTCATCAACTTCACATCATCTGCAAACAGGGACACTTCGGAGTCTATTCCTTCCGTCATGTCGTTCACAAATACCAGAAACAGCACTGGTCCCAGGACTGACCCTGTGGAACCCCGCTCGTCATCGGCGCAGTGATGCAGTTGCATGAGAGGAGCAACACATTGCTCACGTGCAACTCAGTTAAAGAAGCAGCGGTTCAGAGATAATAAAAGTTGGTATTATATCGGGCAAGTTAGAACACAGTCATGGCATTGTTTTCCTATTATCATTCTTGATATCTATATATCCAGAAGAAACTGTTTTAAGATAGGTAAATATGTATGATTAGAACACGGAAGTAGTTTTAGGGAGAAACACGGTTAACCCTTGTGGTTTAGCGCTTCTTTTGATTATAATAATAATAATAATCTAGGGAGAAACACGTGTGAATGTTGTCTAGTGTTCCCCTTCAAGGAGGGTGCCTTGATGAATGTGAAGAGCTCTTGATCCAAGCAACTGGACTAAACCTCCACTTGGATGAAACCTGATTACCCCCCAGTTCCCAGCGCTGTGACCCATAGGGGTTTAGTGCTTCCTGATAAATGTAATAAGAGGGGTGTGCAGGTTTGTGAGAGTTAGTGTGTCGTGTCAGTCAAGTGGAGTCTGTGGCGCTAACTTGTGTCAGTGTGGTGCTGGACACAGCCTTGGTAGGTGGTGTTCTTGCGTCGTTCCTTTTCAACGTTAGCACTGCAGTTTGTGTTGACTGTTATTTTTATGACTTTTGAAAAATGAATGATGAAAGCCAAAAGTTGGCTGTTCTTATGATGGTTTGTGTGTGCTAATAGCATCTCCAGGTAGTCTTAAACAATACTAAACGAAGATACAATACTTTGTTGTTACAGGTGGAATGTTTAAATTAAATAATCGATAATATTACACGTCGAATGTTTGATTCTGTGAAATGAAAAATGAGATAAAAACAGATATATTACTCATAATGATCCCAAATGTCGATTGAGACTATTAGCTGAATTGCCCAAATTTTCTCTATGACAAGTAGGCCTAAGTAATTGCTGGCAGTATACCTTCGTGTCAAAATGAATGGAGAATAAAAAAGGTAAGATTTTTTATCTGCAGTTTACTTCTTGTTTACTGTAATTTTCATTTCCCTGAGGTCTTACCATAAAGATATCGCAATATTAAGTAGCATTTATATATGGGGGAATATCGGCTATGATTATTCAAATAATGGTGCTAATACGATTTTGGTGTCATGGTAATATCGGTGAAATTAGTATATACAGCTATCAGGCGAAAGCAGCAAACGCGTAGGGTCACATCAATTTCTGGATCTGGTGGCGGTGATTCCCCTTCCATGGATCAATAGATTTGATTTGAGTTAGGTGATTGTAACCATAATTCCTTGGATCAAAAGTCCTTCACTTTCATCAAGGCACCATAACGGAAATTTTCCCACCCTGGGTGGCTAACCCTCCTGGGTTAAAAATCCGAAGAAATCTTATCTTATCTTATCTCAATGGAGTTTTGCTTGATAACGATGAAGAGCCCTTGATCCGAGAAATTTGAGCTATCTACCTTCTTACCTAGATCACCTGATTACAGTACCTCTCTTTCCCCAGAACTGTATGACTCGTATGGGTTTCATAATAATCTTTATTTCTAAAGTACATGACATCATTGGCATGCTATATAGAAAGCTCCTGGTTATGCAGAACATTTCGAGCAAGTTAGGTTAATTTTGTTCCACAGGATGTGACCTACAACAGTTAGCTAACACCCAGGTACTTAATTACTGGCAGGTGAGCAGGGCAGGTGTAAGGAAATATGCCCAACGTTTCAACCGTGCCGGGGATCAGTCTCGGACCCTTAGTGTTGAGCTGAGGACGTTATCAATCAAGCCATGCTTAGTGCCTAAACATTGTGTATTTTTATTATGTAAATTGTCCAGTATAAAGTGCGTTGTGCAGATATATATGGTTAGCGCCAATGAGAAAAACGTTTTACTTGTGTAATCTAATGTTACCCAACCTAATTGACAATTTTATTGCAGGTTTAGGTTTGGTTAGGTTACGTTACATTACTTTATTAGCTTAACTTATCAAAATAAAGCTACTTTCACATTTGTCCAAAATATTACTGTTGTCAATGTAAAACCTACTTAATATAAAATAAATTCACACAAATAAAATTCTTATTTTGCCTATTATCACCTAAATAAACAACTCTCATAACAAATAACTTTCTTCCCGTGCAATGGATAACATGTTTGTTATTTATAATATAAAAGATTACCAGTTTTCTGTTCCTGGAAAAAGTAAAAACTTAATAATGAGTAAACTCATGTTCACTAGCAGCAAATAGGTATCTGGGTGTTAGTCAACTGGTGTGGGTCGCATCCTGGGGGACAAGATTGAGGACCCCAATGGAAATAAGACAGTCCTCGATGACGCACTGACTTTCTTGGGTTATCCTGGGTGGCTAACCCTCCGGGGTTAAAAATCCGAAGAAAATCTTAACTAGCCAGGCAGGGAGACTGCAAAATTTTCACAAATGCGTATTATTATTATTATTATTATTATTATGATTATTATTATTGGGAAGCGTTAAATTCGTAAAAGGCCAGATTTCACCTGAGGAATAGATAATGAGGTTTGATCCAAGGAAGGAGAGGGGTAACTCCAATTTCTCTGAACATAGATGCCGTTACCAACATCAAGGAACCAAAGCCTGTCTGTTTTAATCTTACCTGTTAAGAGTACCGCTGTACTCGCCTAGTTGTATGTGCATGGATGCCTATGTATTTGTGTGTATCTGTAAGTGATTGACATGTTAACAAACCCAAATTAGCCATTTAATTGCAATAAAAAAAAGTTATAATAAATTTTCGTAAAGGGGAAGACGTTACCTGTCTTTCATATAGGATGGGCTATGAGCTGAGACTCGACCCTCTGCAACCACAATTAGACGAATACATGCTATATACTTCTCCGTACGTGATAGAATGTTCAATGCAGAATGTTCAACTTAGTGGAACGATCAACCACCTTCATTGCCTTCTCGTTTGCATTCCCTGACTGTTTCATCCATTCACATACATCAGTGGGGGGTGGAGAGTGCCTTGATGCTGTTCAGGGACTCTTGATAAAAAAAAATAGGAGCTGTTTTCCTTTTTCTAGGATTAAACCTGATTATTTCCCATTTTTCAGGTCATTTATAATTCTCCAGAATAATAATAATGCTGGGTAACAGTTTGTACCTAAAACGTTTGTTTTATTATAATGCAATTAGTCCTCATAATGTCTTTTTTAGCAAATTTTTGTGCGTTTCTGCACTACTAAACAGCAAAAACTCGCTTATTAACTGTTATAAATAGCTTATCTTAAATTTGGTTAGGTTAATGTTAATAAATCCAAATTTACCATTTAAACGCAAAAACAAAAAAGTGCGTAAAGGGGAAGATTTTTACCTCTTTAACGCAGACAGGACCAAGTACCCTGGACTCGACCCCCGTAACCACAACTAGGCGTTAGGGGTAGAGTTTTTAAGCAAATGCTTTCGTGAGAGAGTTGGAACATGTTCGTACAGCATAATGACATCGATGACAGTTGACCAAATGAAATCAGTGGCCCACAAATGGCCCCAGCGTCACCCTATTCCCTATTTGTATGTCTCACAATAAAATGGCTTTCAAATGAGATGAGGTAGGTAATAGCTCCTAGCTTGTAAACAAAGGCAGGAACTCCTTCCTGAGGTAGGTTATAGCTGTTAGCTTGTAAATAAAGGTAGGAACCTTTAACTTAACCCTGTAAAACCATAGTGTAAGATAAGGTTTGTTCGGATTTTTAACCCTGTCTGTCTTATTTCCAGTGGAGTCCTTCAGTCTTGTTCCCCAGGATGCGACCCACACCAGTCGACTAACACCCAGGTACCTACTTAGTGCTAGGTAAACAGGGACAGCAGGTGTCAGGGCATGTTTCCACCCATGCCAGGGATTGAACCACAGACAGTGTGTGAGGCGAGAGCGTTGCTAACCGAGCCACTAGAGAGAGAAGAAAGCTAGCCAGCAAGCTTGCTAGGACGCAGCTTTGATAACACCGCTTCGAGTGTGCGAGTCTCAGCACCGACTATAATTCACAAATAACACTTCTGTGACGTGTCTGGATCAGCGGCCAGCAGCTTTGACCCTAGTGTCCCTTCCCACAGACCCAGCTTTCATATTACATCTATTATCTAACCCCTCAAAGCAGTATAGCCAGTGGTCCTGGTACAGGAAAACCTGTGAAACCTTCCTGTTGAACGCCTCTTAGCCTCAGGATCATACTGTTCGAGTCACTGTCTACTCTTCTGTTTGTTTAATCATTGACGATCATTTATTACGGCTGTATAATCCCTACGGGTTTAGCGCTCCCCATAATTATTCGTTACGACTTGAGTATATATATATATATATATATATATATATATATATATATATATATATATATATATATATATTGTTTATGGCAGTGGGGCCGAGGTTGAAAAGAGTGGGAAGGAGGACAGTAGAGCATTGAAAATACATGTGTGTTGGTGGTAGTGTTACACAAGGGCCAGTAATCCCCATCGGCTGAGTCCTCGCACGCCCTCACATATAAAATAGGGTAGCAGCACACTGCTGATGTATCCAATTTTGAAAACCTTTGAACCCGCCTAGTGTTTAAAGTCAGTATCCCCTCGCTGGTCCTCCCCTCTCTTTGTCCCCTCTTTTCTTCCTTCTCCCCTATTTTCTCCTCTCTTTCTTGGTAGGAATAACAGTAGTAGAAGGATCGGTAGTTGTTATAATAGCAGTGAAAAAATCGAAGAAACTTTTAAAAGAATGAGAACCTACGGTCGATAACAAAACTAGATCTTATTGGGCGAAACATAAATACATATAATCAATTAACAAATAACCCACAATTTGGAGAGAGAATTTTAGACGTTTCGGTCTGTTCTAGACCGGTGTCAAGTTGCAGCTGAGTGAGAAAATGGAGAGAAAATCAGAAGGCTAATTGTGATTACATAATGGGGTGGGACGACCCACAACGCTGTCTAAACTGGACTCTGAAGTGTGCGTTATTGTGAGCTATTCCAGCCAAGGTATTGGGCCTCATTTACTCTTTCGCAATTTGGATCCTGGATTGGTTTATCAATATTTAACAGAGAGTAGCTATAACCTCTAAAACATCAGTCAGTGGCTGAGTGTAACAGTGGGGTTTCTGAAGCAGCAGTCAGTGGTTAAGTGCAACAACTGCAGAGTTCCTCAGGGATCGCCAATTCGCGGAGTAACAATATTGGCGCCTCATGAATCTGTCCTTGGTCCTGTTACAACTAACCTACAGAGATAAATCTTTGGACAACCGGTCCTAGAGGTACTGTCAAATAGGAATGTAATGAAAACTTGTTAAAAAATACCTTCTGGCAGTACTGCTGATCTGTCTCATAAACATGTAAGACTGGTAAAGTTTACACCTAAGACAGGTGAATCGACACGTCTACTTGTTACCAGTATACGATTACCTTCATAATTGTTGTTAATCGTGTAATATTCCTTTTCCAACTTAGGTCTGGTCTGAGAGTGAGCGGGGGAAGATAACCCAGAACCGCTTAACGCATAGTAGATGTTGCATTCTCTTCTGGACTCTTAACAGGTTACATAAGATAGAAATGAGAAGTGAGCCGAAACTCAGGGCAGACGACGAGGTAGGAAACTACCGAGTAAGAAATTTAGCAAAATACTAGGATTCATAATAAGGAATTTTGTTAATAAAATACCAGAAATTATTGTGACTCTTCACATTGTGTTAAAGGCACCTTTTATGCGCCGTACAGTTCTGTCCCAGGACTTCTTAACAGTAATACTTTTCAATAAGAAAATGTTTTCCAAAACTCCGAGACGTAAATCTGTCATCTCTTAGGAAACTTCGACTACAAGGAGACAGTACAAACTTTTAAAATATTTTCCAATATAATCTTAAGGATTAATTTTTGGGGGTTCATTAGGTTAGGTTAGGTAAAGTTTGTCAGGAAACGACAAGTGTTTCCTGATGCGGGTCTTAGTCGTATGATGACCCGCAGCTGGAGCTTTTCGTCATCTGGCCGAGGCCCCGCCACTACATTTCCACCCCACCTTCCCACCCCAAGATGCCTCTACCCTTTCCCCTCCCCCATCCTCCCACTCCTTACATCTTAAAAAATCCTGCTCATCCATATCCTCCCCTTCCATTTTCCCTTCTCACTCTCCACATCCCCCTCTCACTACGTAGTCTTTCCCAGTCCCCACATCACCATATAAAAAATATTCAGCAGCAGCCATAAAAGCTGAAAAAAGTGTTGGGCGCTATATCAACCAGGCTGTGATGGCTATGTGGACTAGAGGGTCCCTAGCACCAACAATCTGCTAGTTTTAGCACTGCTCTGCCATGAGTTACTGTCCGTTCCCTGAGTTGTTTACAATCGTGGTATTATTATCCTCCCGAAGTGGCAATAGTCTGGTTGATCAGGCTCTCATAGCCTGGGCCTTAGGTCTGACTACGAGGACAGGAAAACCTCTTGAAATTGATCACAGGTATGTCCCTCTTTCATTTATTCATTCAGTCTTTTCCTTATTTTCTTTCCCTCATCCTTCGTCTTTTTTCGCTACCACTCCCCTTTCGAACTCGTTACAGAACAAGTCATTCATGCAAAATCATGCAGAAGTGAGGAGGAGGAGGAGGAGGAGGATGCATACCTCAACTCCTCTTCCTTCAGTCTTTCTACTCTATCTATTCATACCCCGACTTTCCACTTGCTTCCCTTTCTCCTATATTTACCCTTGAGGCAGGGTGTTGAGGAAGGGGAGGGGTGACGTTAGTGCCGCACTCTGACCCTTTTCCATCGCTACCATCCCTACCTCCCTCTTCCCACACCCTCCTCACATTCCCTTCCCTCCTCGTACACCCGGAGGCACTTGTGTCCTGCGGCAGATGTGGTCTTTTTTTTTAAAGGTACAACTTCCGCTGCAAATGTCCGGTGGGGAAGTGGGGTAGAAATAGGGGGAGGAGTTCATGGAGTAGGGGAAGAATCAGTGTGAATGCTGGAGGAGTAATGTTGAGGGAAAGAAGAGACGGTGAGATGAAGTGGGAAGAGGTGAAGCGTACTTTAGTGGCTCATGTTAATTTCTTTGTACTTACAGAGTTGCACTCAGCGTTGTGCTTGCATGTACTCAGCGTTGTGCTTGCGTGTATTCAGCGTTGTGCTTGCGTGTATTCAGCGTTGTGCTTGCGTGTACTCAGCGTTGTGCTTGCGTGTACTCAGCGTTGTGCTTGCGTGTACTCAGCGTTGTGCTTGCGTGTACTCAGCGTTGTGCTTGCGTTACTCAGCGTTGTGCTTGCGTGTACTCAGCTTGGCTTGCGTGTATCAGCGTTGTGCTGCGTGTACTCAGCGTTGTGCTTGCGTGTACTCAGCGTTGTGCTTGCGTGTACTCAGCGTTGTGCTTGCGTGTACTCAGCGTTGTGCTTGCGTGTACTCAGCGTTGTGCTTGCGTGTACTCAGCGTTGTGCTTGCGTGTATTCAGCGTTGTGCTTGCGTGTACTCAGCGTTGTGCTTGCGTGTACTCAGCGTTGTGCTTGCGTGTACTCAGCGTTGTGCTTGCGTGTACTCAGCGTTGTGCTTGCGTGTACTCAGCGTTGTGCTTGCGTGTACTCAGCGTTGTGCTTGCGTGTACTCAGCGTTGTGCTTGCGTGTACTCAGCGTTGTGCTTGCGTGTACTCAGCGTTGTGCTTGCGTGTACTCAGCGTTGTGCTTGCGTGTACTCAGCGTTGGGCTTGCGTGTACTCAGCGTTGTGCTTGCGTGTACTCAGCGTTGGGCTTGCGTGTACTCAGCGTTGTGTTTGCGTGGGTGGAGACTTATTTCTTGGCCCCCGACTCTGACGTCATAAAATTGGCCGGCACATAATGGTTCCTGGCCTACTAGGTCATACCGTACCAAGTGTTGAAGGTGTGTATGGTGTTTGCCTCCACTACCTCTTTAAGCTCATTCCTCTCCAGCAGATGCCAAAGAAGAAATGAACAAAACGGAAAAAACTAAAATATTAAAAATGAAATTATGAAAAAGAACAAATTTTTGCAGGTTTACGTTGGACACATTTGTGTAAGTCCTCAGACTACAGATGGGCATTAATAACATGTATTATTTCAGGTAAAATATATAAGATAATTTTATCGAGACTTCTATTATATCTTTATGGGCAATATACAACAAGGCAGAAAACTGATGCTGGCATTACAGATAAACCACACGAATATTTCCAGTGCGGACGATGGTTACGTTCGAGGCTGATTTTCATCTGTTATTGAGATACATCAGAAATCAGAGAGAAATTTGCAGTAACTACACATCTGTTCTTTCTAATGGTAGAATTTAGAAAAAAAATTCGTATCCCTCACAGCGATAATTTTTTCCCTGAGTATTGGTAGGTATATATCAGCAAATATATAAAGGCAACTGCTCTTTGAACATAGTAATAACACGCACTTAGCTCATTAAACAACATTCTACAAAAAAATGTTTTGTCACAGATTTATTAATAATCGAATTTGCAGATTAACTTGCGATTAATTTTGTACTCTCAGCACATTTGCGAAAAACGTATAGTTGTACGGGTCTCGGCATTAGTATTTTAAGTTGGCAAGAAAAGCTGAGCAGGAATATTACATTTTAGAATGTTAATTTCTGTGTGAAACTCTACCAGTTGCTGACGATCACAGGGACGACACATTGGGGGGTTACATCTTGAGGTTCTGGTGACCAAGCTATAACTTACATTGTCAAAAACTCTACAGAACTTTGCAACCTACATGGAACTACATTCCAAGTTTCAACAGAATCGTAGATGGTCAAGCGGGGACTATCGGTCTGTCCATTTGACATGGAATTACCCTATACCATGGTAAATTAACTACCGCAGGCTAGTTTTTACGTAACAGGCGAATGCAACAAACAGTTTATAAGCATTAAGCACTGTGCTGATGTTATGGCCAGCACTATATCAGTGTCAACGGTTCGTATTAGACTTTTCTATTTTGTTGTTGCATAGCATCTAGTGGTTATAATCATAACCATATGTTTTTAAAGGGGTGGACCGGTAAGCCAGTGGAAGGACTCGTCAGATGACCAAAAGCTCCAGCTGCGAGTCATCATATGACTAATACCCGCGTCAGGAAACACTTGTCCTGTTCCTGACGAACCTTACCTAACCTAATCATGTAAGTGGAGTAAGAGGCGGGTGACTGCCCCTTCATGGGAGGATGGAACCAGTCCCTTTACATCTTGGAGATTTACACAAAGGACATTTTTTTTCATGTAGTGACCACTTGTTTTTTCAGTATCAGTGCCTGCAGCCATGGCTGGCAGGAAGAAAAAACTATTTGACTTTGTCTTATCAACGCGGAGGCACTCCTGACAGTTTTTAGTAACGAGCTTGATAGTTCAGCACTTTTCTGAACATCTTTTTTCTCCATTTTTTTTTGTAAGAGTTTCACTCTTAAACTTTAAGACATACACATCACATATGATATAAAATCTTGTTACTTGCTGAAGCTGTGATTTAAAGTATGGCAGGAAAACATGAGCATCATAATTCTGAACGAAATGTTTTTACATCTCCAGGTAACAGCATGTTGACACAACCTGCTCTACTGGACTATACATTTTCTTTAACTTGCGTGAGCTATTCTAAGCATTGCAAAAATCTGAATTAGTTCCTGTTCTGAGGCTCCCCATCTTTGACAGAAAGGGTGGATAAGTTTGTTTTTCGTGCTGAAAGAAATCATCCAAATCACCATTGGGTATTTTGGAGTCAATGTAAAATCTGGAGAATAGTGAGTAGTCATTCTTTATGGATATCAGTTGTAACTGTATACTTGACTTCTCTCTGACTGGAGGATGGCTGAAAAAAGAGGTTGCTCTGTTTGATAGGTTCTGTGACAGATTTAATTCGGCTGACAAGTCTTATCGATATGTCTCATGTTGGTCAACTCCAAGTTTCTCAGTCTTCAGCAACATCTCTTCCACCGCTGGATCTGCAGTATCTCTTTTGTACAGGACAATAAGATCACTGCTGTTGTCACCAAATGGATTTCCCATCACAACTTGTGTCAGGGATTTCACATATTTTGTAAATGTCATCTGTACGTGCTGTGTTGATGGTGGTGTCCATCCATGACCCATCAGTTGTCAGTTGAATTCTCAAACGCTTGAAAAAAGACCTGGTCCAGTTTGTTTCTAGACATTAGGTTGATATGCCAGACTGTAAAGAATTCACCACCTGACAACTTTTCTCCATTGTCGAACGACTTCACCTGAAAACAAGGAAAAAGTTACATTATTATTATATGGGTTCGTCCATCAAATTCACAGTCAATTTGCATCCACACAGCATCAGATATACGATGGAGAAAATGTCAGGCTTTTCGTAGGCAGCCATTTTGAAAATATCATTTCTTTTTAAGGGACAACTCTTCGATGGCCCTATAACCTGAAATCTTCAACATAATATGCCAAGTCTAGTGCCAATTTTGATTCTGCTGTCATTGAAGGCATAACTTTTTCAGATATTTCACAAATCTGCTGTACTATACCGTATCTGAATAAGGGGGAAAAATTGGGTGGTTATAAATGTTCATTACCACCATCATATAAATGCTGTACATCATAAATGAATTTCATCATCACTACCATCAACACTACCCATTGTCATTACCACCACCACTACCATCGTCATTGCCACCACCACTACCCATCGTCATTACCACCACCACCACTACCCATCGTTATTACCACCACCACCACTACCCATCATCATTACCACCACCACTACCCATCGTCATTACCACCACCACCACTACCCATCGTATTACCACCACCACCACTACCCATCGTCTACACCACCACCACTACCCATCTTATTACCACCACCACCACTACCCATCATCATTACCACCACCACTACCCATCGTCATTACCACCACCACCACTACACATCGTTATTACCACCACCACCACTACCCATCGTCATTACCACCACCACTACCCATCGTCATTACCACCACCACCACTACCCATCGTCATTACCACCACCACCACTACCCATCATTACCACCACTACTACCCATCATTACCACCACTACTACCCGTAATTACCACCACCACTACCCATCATTACCACCACCACTACCCATTGCCATTACCACCACCACCACTACCCATCATTACCACCACCACTACCCATCATTACCACCACCACTATGCATCGTCATTACCACAACCACCTCCATCTTCACCATCGTCATTACCACAACCACCTCCATCTTCACCATCGTCATTACCACAACCACCTCCATCTTCACCATCGTCATTACCACAACCACCTCCATCTTCACCATCGTCATTACCACAACCACCTCCATCTTCACCATCGTCATTACCACCACCACTACCCATTGTCATTACCACCACTACCCATCGTCATTTCCACCACTTCCCATCGTCATTACCACAACCACCCCCATCTTCATCGTCATTACCACCACCACTACCCATCGTCATTACCACCACCACTACCCATCGTCATTACCACCACCACTACCCATCGTCTTTACCACCACCACTACCTATCGTCATTACCACCACCACTACCTATCGTCATTACCACCACCACTACCCATTGTCATTACCACCACCACTACCTATCGTCATTACCACCACCACTACCCATTGTCATTACCACCACCACTACCCATTGTCATTACCACCACCACTACCCATCGTCATTACCACCACCACTACCCATCGGCATTACCACCACCACTACCCATCGTCATTACCACCACTACCCATCGTCATTACCACCACTACCCATCGTCATTACCACCACTACCCATCGTCATTACCACCACCATCACCCTTTGTCATTACCATCACCACTACCCATCGTCATTACCACAACCACCTCCATCTTCACCATCGTCATCATAAAAGCAGGGAGAGAGGAGGAAGGGGAGGATAAGAGGGAGGGGGAGAAGGGGAAGGGAGGTAGGAAAGCAGGAAGACGAGGGCAAGAATGGGTTATCCCAGACTGACTATTACAGTAGCTGTGATTGGCCAATTTTCCAGCGGCTACTGCAAATGACTTGCTTTGGAAGGTCAGGGGTGAGAGACCTCAGGGAGGTCAGGGGTGAGAGACGCTCAGGGAGGTCAGGGGTGAGAGACGCTCAGGGAGGTCAGGGGTGAGAGACTCTCGGGGAGGTCAGGGGTGAGAGACTCTCGGGGAGGTCAGGGGTGAGAGACTCTCAGGAGGTCAGGGTGAGAGACTCTCAGGGAGGTCAGGGGTGAGAGACCTCAGGGAGGTCAGGGGTGAGAGACGCTCAGGGAGGTCAGGGGTGAGAGACGCTCAGGGAGGTCAGGGGTGAGAGACCTCAGGGAGGTCAGGGGTGAGAGACGCTCAGGAGGTCAGGGGTGAGAGACGCTCAGGGAGGTCAGGGGTGAGAGACGCTCAGGGAGGTCAGGGGTGAGAGACGCTCAGGGAGGTCAGGGGTGAGAGACGCTCAGGGAGGTCAGGGGTGAGAGACGCTCAGGGAGGTCAGGGGTGAGAGACGCTCAGGGAGGTCAGGGGTGAGAGACGCTCAGGGAGGTCAGGGGTGAGAGACGCTCAGGGAGGTCAGGGGTGAGAGACGCTCAGGGAGGTCAGGGGTGAGAGACGCTCAGGGAGGTCAGGGGTGAGAGACGCTCAGGGAGGTCAGGGGTGAGAGACGCTCAGGGAGGTCAGGGGTGAGAGACGCTCAGGAGGTCAGGGGTGAGAGACGCTCAGGGAGGTCAGGGGTGAGAGACGTCAGGAGTGAGGCGCTCAGGGAGGTCAGGGGTGAGAGACGCTCAGGGAGGTCAGGGGTGAGAGACGCTCAGGAGGTCAGGGGTGAGAGACGCTCAGGGAGGTCAGGGGTGAGAGACGCTCAGGGAGGTCAGGGGTGAGAGACGCTCAGGGAGGTCAGGGGTGAGAGACGCTCAGGGAGGTCAGGGGTGAGAGACGCTCAGGGAGGTCAGGGGTGAGAGACGCTCAGGGAGGTCAGGGGTGAGAGACGCTCAGGGAGGTCAGGGGTGAGAGACGCTCAGGGAGGTCAGGGGTGAGAGACGCTCAGGGGTGAGAGACGCTCAGGGAGCAGGGAGGTCATAGGTGAGGGTGGATGAAGGAGAGCATGCTGCTACTACCTCCTTCGTGTTGATGGCCCCGGGCCCAGGGTAGAAGCTCAATTAGTGCTGGTGTGTTTCAACCAGCGAGTGTGCACACGTACGCACGGGCGTGCGTGGTAGAGGCTAACTCAGTACACAGTTTCAAGAGTAGGTATGTTAGGGCTTACGAGGTCAGGAACCAGTCATGGCGGTAGTTGTAGTTTAAGAGGTGGAGTCGCGAGTCGAGTCAACCCCCGCAAACACATCTCGGTAAGTACAAGCACTCTGTGAGCGCTCACATATATACACACAGTGTACGTCAGGCACACATTCGAGTATGCAGCACCAGTATGGGACCCACATCTGGTCAAAACACGTCAAGAAATTGGAGAAAGCGCAAAAGTTTGTAGCAAGACTAGTCCCGGAGCTAAGGAGTATGTCTTACAAGGAGAGGTAAAGGGAACTCAACCTGACGACACTAGAGGACAGAAGAGATGGGGGGATGACATGGTAACGACATATAAAATCCTTAGAGGAATTGACAAGGTGGATAGGGAGGAATGTTCGAGATGGGAAACAGGAACAAGGGAATATAACTGGAAGCGGAACAGTCTGAAGAGTAAAGTAGTGGAGGCAGGATCCATACATAGCTTTAAGAAGAGGTATGATAAGGCTCTAGGAAATAAAAGTAACCTTTGGGTATGATCTACTTCCACTGGGGAATCCCGCCTACCAGTAACTATGCCCTCGTCTGCTACACGTCCTTTTCCACCTGACGTTAGTATATAAGCGCCAGCCTCTTGCCTTTGCTCCAGTAACTCAACGACTTCCGTGATGTTCACAATACTCCAAGGCCGAGGGACTGATAACCTCATCTTTTGTATATAGTTCTACTGTCTTCACATAGTGTCCTAGAATTTGTATTGATAAAGCCACTGGATGGCGAAACGTTTACAATAAAGATACCCAGATGTTGCACATGTGTCTTTATTTCAAAAGTAACCTAGTAGCGACTGCCGAAGAGGCGGGACCAGGAACTGTGACCCGACCCCTGCAACCACATATAATTGATTACACACACACATACAACAGGCCTAGTGTCTAATCGACATGTGCCTAGGACAAAATGGTAACTAACACAGGTGACTTGTAGCTCAGGTCAGAGCACAACGAAAAGTTTTGGGTTTGAGTCCCAGGTGAGGCGATGGGTGTGGGCAAGTCTCCAAACATCAGTTGCTCTTGTTTACCTATCGGTAAATAGGTACCTGGGTGTTAAAGTAGTCCCGTTACTCTTAGGTACCTACTTCCTGTTGGGTGTTAGTCTCGCTACATCTGCTGTCCCTGTTCACCAAGCAGGCCACGGTGGCCCGTGGCCTGGTAGCAAAAGCTCTCGCTTCGAACGGTGAGGGTCTGGGTTCGATTCCCGGCAAAGGATGGAAACATTGGGCGTGTTTCCTTACACCTGTTGTCCATGTTCACCCATCAGTAAAAATGGGTAAGTGGGTGCTAGTCGACTGGTGTGGGTCGCATCCCGGGACAAAACTGACCTAATTTGCCCGAAATGCTCAGCATAACAAGCGACTTTCTATATAGTAGTATGTCATTGATGTCAGCTAGGACTGTATACCTTGTACATGTACTTGTAGAAATAAAATTATTATTATTATTATTGTTACCTGCGTGGTGAAAATCTCATACCATGCAGTAAATAGGTACCTTGATGTTAGTCTTTGGCCGCAAGCTGGAAAAACGTTCAGCATGTAAACATTAATAGGTAATTACGTCATTCCTCCCCTTCCCTTCCTTGCTCTTCTTCCTTGCTCCCTATGATAACATCAGCACCTCGGTGTTATCATCCCTGTACCCACTACCCTTCCCCCTCTCTCTGCAATAACAGGATGGTTTTGGTCTTTGGTCTTCGAGGTCTGTATTTTTTTCATTGTCAGTCTTTTTCTGGCTGACACACTTATCAACACGCCACCACCACAATTATAGACACTCCACCCACTCAACCACCGTCCACTACCAACCACCAACAATCAACCAGAAATCACCACCACCACAACTGAACATCAGGTGGTGTGAGGATGGTGGAGCCTCCGCCTATTGACCTGAGCCATCCTCTACCACACGATTAGCATGACTGTTCCTGCCATTGTGGATAGAACCGGTTTGTGAGTGTGGGTGGGAAGGCAGAGGTGGGGTGGGTGGGACAGTAGGGATGTGTGTGAGAGGGTAGTGATGTGGGTGTGTGGAAGGGTAGTGATGTGGGTGTGTGGGAGGGTAGTGATGTGGGTGTGTGGGAGGGTAGTGATGTGTGTGTGGGAGGGTAGTGATGTGGGTGTGTGGGAGGGTAGTGATGTGGATGTGTGGGAGGGTAGTGATGGTGTGTGGGAGGGTAGTGATGTGGGTGTGTGGGAGGGTAGTGATGTGGGTGTGTGGGAGGGTAGTGATGTGGGTGTGTGGGAGAGTAGTGATGTGGGTGTGTGGGAGGGTAGTGATGTGGGTGTGTGGGAGGGTAGTGATGTGGGTGTGTGGGAGGGTAGTGATGTGGGTGTGTGGGAGGGTAGTGATGTGGGTGTGTGGGAGGTAGTGATGTGGGTGTGTGGGAGGGTAGTGATGTGGTGTGTGGGAGAGTAGTGATGTGGGTGTGTGAAGCCGACGAGAAAGATATAACCAATGGAATCGGACGTACACTTCAGATGATCTGGATACACTGAAAACCTGGTCAGACACATGGCACTTCGAAAATCAATCCGAGCAAACGCAGGGTAACAAGGAAAAGAAGGAAGACCAGCAATGGAGTACAAAGGAGGGGAGGGGTCACATTCGCGATATATATATACACAGAGGATAATAGTATATTAATAGTAGCAACTAAATGGTATCAAATAGTGGGAGTCATATCACTGATATTATATATATACTACAGAGGCGCATAATCATCGTAATATTACAATAGTAGCAAACGTAAGACTGGTAAATCTTAGAATAGCATTCGGGAGCTCATACACTGAATTATTTATGATACTATATACGAGTACGCTGCCCCAGCATGGAACCTCCACCTGATAAAGCACGTCCAAAAGCTAGAGAAGGTTCAGAGGTATGCAACAAGACTTGTCCCGGAGCTCAGAGGTACTCGATACCAGGAAAGACTAAACGAACAGAATCTGACGACTGTAGAAGAAAGAAGAGACAGGATATGATCACGACGTAAAAAATCCTGCGAGGAATCGACGGGTCAGACAAAGATCGGCTGTTCGAGAGGAAAGGAACAAGAACAAATGTGGAATGAGCTAGACGATGAAGTGATAGGGGCTCTCTTTATTCACAGCTTTAAGAATAGGTACGATGAATCCCAAGAGTATACTGGATGTCAATCAAGCTGATCCAAGAGGCAGTAGCACGAGTAGTATAGAGAGCATTGAAAAAAATAATATTTTTAGAGATACAAGCTGCATTTTCAGGCATTATTTGTGTGGTCACAACAAACTTGTGCAGAATTTCAGACCATTTCATGCCATTTACCCTGCAACATCGCGATCGACTTTTCATCAAATTATACACCATTGAAAGCAATTAATTATAATTTATTAGTTGTGAGGATAATAATCAAGTGTACATGGTTTATACATTTTTGGTTGTGAAGAATGTATAATCAACTGTACATGGGTTGTATCAATCATCAACTATTTAATTTTAAACTATTACAAGTTTTAAGTGAAGTCTTTCTTGGTGCGGAACTTGGGCATCACTTTCCTGAAAAATATTCTTTGCCTGATATATCAATCTCTTGCCTTCTGTCCAGTCACTTCAGTGCAGCTTCAGTCATCAATTTTATCCCTCAACAGCTTGAGTGTTGTTTGGCCACTTGGGCACCTCCAGCAATGAAAGGAGGCTCAATTTTGAGTTCAGTCTTCCAGTCAATCATGGAATGATAGTTCTTTGATTGAGGGAAGTGAGAGGGAGGCCTGCGGCCAACCGCTCACAGAGCGGGACTCGTGACGTCACACTTAGCTAGGGAGCCTATCTATAACATAGCTGGGATTATCTAAGTATATTACACAAGTATTCAGTAACACACATACAGTCTGAGGATCCTACTCCATAAGCAGCCAAGTCATCATCAACTACACCTGTGATCTCTCCTTTGCAAATCCTATACAAGTATTTCTGGTCCCAGGACAGATCCTCTGCCACCTTGTCATTCAGAGCAGGGAAAGCAACAACTGGCAGCTCAGACAGAGGATCCTTGATTTGCTTGTCAATGGGACCTTTCCAATGCTCAGGACCATTTGGCTTACCGTCATAGTGGTAGAAAATAGCCCAGAATGGCAGCTCATTTCCATGAAGCTGACATGAAATAATGGACCGGATGACCAAGCAACATTTTAAGATGAATGTCTCCATTGTCAGCTCCGTCATTAAGTTGGTTCCGTCACTACCAACACATACAACAGCTGCCCAGTTAGTTTCTGTTCCACCAGAAATGTATAGATAGTCTTGGCAATCACCTTTCCATGGCCTGTTTGGGAGTCACGTGAATGAGATAGTCAGTGCCGGGCTCCACCATGATGACGTAATGATCTTTCAACACTATCTTTGGACTCCATTTCTTGGTCTTCTCATTCTTTGTCATTACACGAGTGGAGGTTTTCTTACCATCAAAATACAATGATGTGATATTTTCCATTTGTATTTGTGTCTGAAATCTCGTAACTTCTGTGGTCCAATAACTTGACTTTTGTCGTCCTTGCTGATAATGCCATAGTCCATTTAGGTGGCGGTAGCAATGACAGCTCCAGCATAATCACTGAGAAAGTTAGTTAATGTTTATAAATACTGCAGAGTACATAGATACAGTACATAAAACACTGCACTGCGCTACTCAGTAAAACAGACATATTCAAAAATTTCAATCACAAATGCTGAAGGCTAAACCTCAAACAATCAACTTCATATTTGGCACTGAATCTAAGATGTATATAAGGAACAATGCCTGAAGAGTGCAGCTTTGACCAAAATTTCAATGCTCCCTAGAGTAGTAACCCAACCACCTAAACCACAACTCAGTGAGTGTACACACACACACACTGTACACTGTACACCGTGTACGTCAGGCTCATATTGGAGTATGCAGCACCAGTATGGAACCCACACCTGGTCAAACACGTCAAGAAATTAGAGAAAGTGCAAAGGTTTGCAACAAGACTACTCCCGGAGCTGAGGGGTTGGTCCTACGAAAGTTAAGGGAGCTGAACCTCAGAAAACTGGAGGACAGGAGGGATAGGGAGGGGCATGATAGTGTTTCAGAGATGTGACAAAGCAACAAGGGGTCACAACTGGAAGTTCAAAACTCAAGATGAGTCGGAAGTTAGGAAGTACTTCTTCGGTCATAGAGTTGTCAGGAAGTGGAACAATGTGGAGAGTGATGTAGTGGAGGCAGGATTCATACATAGCTTTGAGAAGAAGTATGATAAAGTTCATGGAGTGGATCTAGTAGTGACCAGTGAAGTGGCGGGGCCAGGAGCTATGAATCAATCCCTGCAACCACAATTAGGTGAGTACACAATCAGGAAGTAAAACAATCTGGAGAGTGAAATGGTAGAAGCGGGATCCACACATAGCTTTAAGAAGAGGTATGATAAGTCTGCTGTATCAGGGAGAGAGTGGACCTAGTAGCGACCAGCGAAGAGGCGGGGCCAGGAACTGTGAATCGACTCTTACATCCACATATAGGTGAGTATACAAACACACTCACACACACAGGAGCGCTTACCCACACAGACACATCAGGACAATCTCGCTCAACAAAAGTTTAGATTGGGTCGACGAAGCGTGTTTGAAGTTATACATCCCAGTGTTGATGTGGGCAAGTTTGTTCTTCTTATGGTTCTCTTCCACAGAGAGCTCCGTAATCTAGGTGATATATATATATATATATATATATATATATATATATATATATATATATATATATATGCCGAATAGGTAAAACGTGCAATTTTAGCTTAAATAGCAACGCTCTTCTTGCCAAATAAGGCAAGCGAAAATTTCTGTATGCAATAATTTCGCAAAAATCATTCTGAACCGAACGAAAAAAATATATTTCATTGTGTTTCTTTATTATTAAATTATTGTAAACTTGTCTAAAATATATTTAGTTGGATTAGGCTAGATTAAATTGCGCTTGTTATAATAAGGTTAGGTAAGTTTTCTAAGGTTATTTTGGTACAAAATTATTAATTTTTACATTAACATAACTGAAAAAATATATCTCTAAATGTACAAGAGAAATTTTAAAAATAACTTAATTTTAAATGAGTTCTTGCTAATTGACCAGTTTTACCTATTCAGCACGACATTAATATATATATATATATATATATATATATATATATATATATATATATATATATATATATATAATGTATATTATATATCCCATCACCTATTCTGATCATATATTCTATTATTTATTAACTATCTAGATTTAAGAAGAATGAAGTAGAAATACCAAGACACTGGCTGTAGAAGAAGCTTATACCGGGACAACGTTTCGCTCTGTGTAGAGCTTTATTAAACCATTACTTCCAGAGCTCTTCTTAGTGTATTCAGCAACCTGTGTATTTCTCTTCATCAAAGGAATGAATTTCTGAATAATTTATGGATAATATATCCTACGTTTTCTCAAGTGAAATGGATAGTTAATAAAGTTGTCATTCCTGCCAGGTCAAGATTGCCGCAGAGTGTAGCTACACCTTGTGTACAGAGAGAGACCTTGAGATCATTGCAGAGTGTAGCCACACCTTGTGTACAGAGACCTTGAGATCATTGCAGAGTGTAGCTACACCTTGTGTACAGAGACCTTGAGATCATTGCAGAGTGTAGCCACACCTTGTGTACAGAGAGAGACCTTGAGATCATTGCAGAGTGTAGCCACACCTTGTGTACAGAGAGAGACCTTGAGATCATTGCAGAGTGTAGCTACACCTTGTGTACAGAGACCTTGAGATCATTGCAGAGTGTAGCCACACCTTGTGTACAGAGACCTTGAGATCATTGCATAGTGTAGCTACACCTTGTGTACAGAGACCTTGAGATCATTGCAGTGTAGCCACACCTTGTGTACAGAGACCTTGAGATCATTGCAGAGTGTAGCTACACCTTGTGTACAGAGACCTTGAGATCATTGCAGAGTGTAGCTACACCTTGTGTACAGAGACCTTGAGATCATTGCAGAGTGTAGCCACACCTTGTGTACAGAGAGAGACCTTGAGATCATTGCAGAGTGTAGCTACACCTTGTGTACAGAGACCTTGAGATCATTGCAGAGTGTAGCTACACCTTGTGTACAGAGACCTTGAGATCATTGCAGAGTGTAGCCACACCTTGTGTACAGAGAGAGACCTTGAGATCATTGCAGAGTGTAGCTACACCTTGTGTACAGAGACCTTGAGATCATTGCAGAGTGTAGCTACACCTTGTGTACAGAGACCTTGAGATCATTGCAGAGTGTAGCTACACCTTGTGTACAGAGACCTTGAGATCATTGCAGAGTGTAGCCACACCTTGTGTACAGAGACCTTGAGATAATTGCAGAGTGTAGCCACACCTTGTGTACAGAGACCTTGAGATCATTGCAGAGTGTAGGTACACCTTGTGTACAGAGACCTTGAGATCATTGCAGAGTGTAGCCACACCTTGTGTACAGAGACCTTGAGATCATTGCAGAGTGTAGCCACACCTTGTGTACAGAGACCTTGAGATCATTGCAGAGTGTAGCCACACCTTGTGTACAGAGAGAGACCTTGAGATCATTGCAGAGTGTAGCCACACCTTGTGTACAGAGACCTTGAGATCATTGCAGAGTGTAGCCACACCTTGTGTACAGAGACCTTGAGATCATTGCAGAGTGTAGCCACACCTTGTGTACAGAGAGAGACCTTGAGATCATTGCAGAGTGTAGCCACACCTTGTGTACAGAGACCTTGAGATCATTGCAGAGTGTAGCCACACCTGTGTACAGAGACCTTGAGATCATTGCAGAGGGTAGCCACCCCTTTGTGCAGAGAAAACCTTGAGATCATTGCAGATGACCCACACTTGTGTACAGAGACCTTGAGATCATTGCAGAGTGTAGCCACACCTTGTGTACAGAGACCTTGAGATCATTGCAGAGTGTAGCCACACCTTGTGTACAGAGAGAGAGAGAGAACTTAAGATCACTGCAGAGTGCAGTATCGTGTCCTGTACACAGCGTGACACATTGCGTTAACTGGGTCACCATGGTAACCGTTTAAGCTAATGCAATTGCGTCATTCTTGCCTGAATGGCGGGTTACTCTGGCGGCAACTCCTAGAACTGTTTGTTTGTTCCATATTACCAGCTGTATGACCCCTACCGGTTTACCCTCCCCCTCCAGTAATATGTGGTTATAACTACCCTATGTGTAGTCAAAAGAGACATGTGCTTGTCATGACCCGCCTTGGATCAAGAGCTCGTTACCAGCATCTGGACACACGTCTTGAAGGTTAGGTAAGATTTATCAGGAAGCAGTACGTGGGAGAGAGAGGAGCTTACGACGACGTTTCGGTCCGACTTGGACAATTTACAGTCACTTTGTAAATGGTCAGACCGAAACGTCGTGGTAAGTTTCTCTCTCCTATGTTCGGGTTATGTGTGTATTGTTCTAGTCACGGTATTGTGCCTTTTTAATTTTTTTTTCTTTATTTCAATTATTTCCTGACGCGGGTCATAGTCATACGATGACCCGCAGCTGGAGCTTTACGTCATCTGACCGAGGCCTTCTGCTGGCTTACCTGTCCACCCCCTTTAAAACTTATGGTTATAATTATAAGTATTTTTGATGTCCCAGAGTTATTCGTGGTGGTGGTGTTGATTGTGGGGTGGTGGTGTTGTTGATTGTGGGGTGGTGGTGGTGTTGATTGTGGTGGTGGTGGTGTTGATTGTGGTGGTGGTGGTGTTGATTGTGGTGGTGGTAATGATTGTGGTGTTGGTGACTATGATGTTAGTGATCGTGGTGGTGGTGTTGATTGTGGGGTGGTGGTGGTGTTTATGGCAGTTGTGTATGGTATGTAAATAGACATTTGTGTACAGTTCAGGACATTAATTAGAAGGAAACGTTTAGCCAAGCGTGCCCTCAGGGCACCTAAGAAGCCACGCTGGGCGAAACGTTTCCTTCACTAAATCATCTGAACTGCACCTAAATGTTTAACCACATCCTGTCGGTATCACCATATCATTTGCAACCAGGTGATGGTGGTCATGGTGATGATGATGGTTATGGTGAGGGTGTTGGTGGTCATGATGATAATGGTCATGATGACGGTGGTGATGGTGGTGGTTATGGTGAGGGTGTGGGTGTTGGTGGTCATGATGATGATGATGTGGTCATGGTGATGGTGGTCATGGTTATGATGGTGGTCATGGTGATGATGGTGGTGGTCATGGTGATGATGGTGGTCATGGTGATGATGGTGGTCATGGTTATGGTGGTGGTGGTCATGGTATGATGGTGGTGGTGGTCATGGTGATGGTAGTGGTGGTCATGGTGATGGTAGAGGTGGTCATGGTGATGGTAGTGGTGGTCATGGTGGTGGTGGTCATGGTGATGGTAGTGGTGGTCATGGTGATGGTGGTAGTGGTCATGGTGATGATGGTGATGATGGTGGTGGTCATGGTGATGATGGTGATGGTGGTGGTGGTCATGGTGATGATGGTGGTGGTCATGGTGATGGTGGTGGTGGTGGTCATGGTGATGATGGTGGTGGTCATGGTTATATTGGCACTGGCAGTACAAATTCAAAAACATTTTTTTCTGTACAAAGATGGTAACGTAGCTTACATATAATAAGACATTGTCAATCACAAAAGAAAGCACTAGTATGCTGTTTCTGGCAAAGAGGGATGGAGGTACCCGGGATGACACTCGTGGCCTTGGTGACTATCTTGGTGGTGGTGGTATGGGTGGTGGTGATATTGGGATTGGTGGCCCTGGTTATGGTTGTGGGGATGGTGATTGTGTTTGTGTCAGTAGTGAGGGTGAGGGCGGTGGTAGTTTTCACGAACTCTGGTACTTTTCATGCACAACCACTACCAGGCTGTGGTTGTGCAGTAATCTAGAGATCGTAATAATAATCAGTAGCAATAATCTAGAGATAATCAAGAACAATAATTTAGAGATCATCAAGGACAATAATTTAGAGATCATCAAGGACAATAATTTAGAGATCATCAAGGACAATAATTTAGAGATAATCAAGGACAATAATTTAGAGATCATCAGGACAATAATTTAGAGATCATCAAGGACAATAATTTAGAGATCATCAGGACAATAATTTAGAGATCATCAAGGACAATAATTTAGAGATCATCAAGGACAATAATTTAGAGATCATCAAGGACAATAATTTAGAGATCATCAAGGACAATAATTTAGAGATCATCAAGGACAATAATTTAGAGATCATCAAGGGCAATAATTTAGAGATCATCAAGGACAATAATTTAGAGATAATCAAGGACAATTTAGAGATCATCAAGGACAATAATTTAAGAGATCATCAAGGACAGTAATTTAGAGATCATCAAGGACAATAATTTAGAGATCATCAAGGACAGTAATTTAGATATCATCAAGGACAATAATTTAGAGATCAAGGACAATAATTTAGAGATCATCAAGGACAATAATTTAGATCATCAAGGACAATAATTTAGAGTTCATCAAGGACAATAATTTAGAGATAATCAAGGACAATTTAGAGATCATCAAGGACAATAATTTAAGAGATCATCAAGGACAATAATTTAGAGATCATCAAGGACAATAATTTAGAGATCATCAAGGACAATAATTTAGAGATAATCAAGGACAATAATTTAAGAGATCAAGGACAGTAATTTAGAGACCATCAAGGACAATTTAGAAACCATCAATAAAAATAATCTAGAGATAATAACAATCTAGAGCTAATCAAGAATAACCTAGAGCTAATAACAATTACCCAGAGCTAATAATAACAACAATAAACGAGTAAAGGAAGCAGACACTAATAGGAACTTGTGATTTATATGTACATTTATAATGTGTCCAACTCGAGACATTTAATATGTGAACAGAGAGCACAGTAATAAAAGTGAGCACTCTAGACTACAAGAGTGAATGCACATACACATAAGGTACCAAGTTAGATAGTCATTATGATGTGAGCCAGCTGTCGGCTTGAGAATGTCTGACCGGATAGAACATTCCAACATTCCACAAACTGAACCACCCAGTCAACCTTCTTAGAGTCAGTCACAGCACACAATGGTCACCAAACCAGCCCCTCTTAAGGAAGCGGCCTTGATGCTGACAAGGGGCTCTTGTTGCAAGAAACTGGATCTGGTCTCTTAAACCTTAGACTGAACCCAATTGTCTGCCATTCTCCAAATTCCATATATTCCCTAAGGGTTTATCGTTTACCTTAAATATATGATAAGCAATACCAAACCAGAGGGGTGGTATGCTACCGCATACCGCATACTACTTGCTGGATCGTGGTTTTATATTGTGTCAAATGCAGAGCGAATGCCCAAACTGCAAGGAGCTTGATGAGCTGCTGTGTTATGCACCTTCTAATGCACTCGGTGAGCACAGCAATTGGAATACCAGCTGTTTATAAACAGTTCATATGTCACTTTTAGGGTCAGATACATCAGTGAATTCATCAGATTTTTATTCTTCTTCTTACTCAGCACTATTTCTGGATTTTCGTTATTTAGGTAAGATTTAGTTAGGTTACACTGTCGTTTATTATTGAAAATTCACCTGTAATAAAATATAAGATATATTCCATAAGAAAGTTTTGAAGCGCAAGCAGAAAATGGACCTAGGACACTAGAAAAAATAGAGACTTATCTGACTGTTTAAGGTTCATGAACAGTCACCCATTTGACTCCTAGCAACAGTGAAATCCTGTTTAGAGGATGGGCTGGAGTATTAATAGGTGATGGTTTAGGTTGTGTTGGTAATGGTTGTAGCAGCAGTGGTAGTTGTTAGGATGATGGTTGCAAAAGCGATGGTGGTGGTGATTTCAGTGGTAGTGGTGGTTGGAGTGGTGGTTGTTGCAGTGATGGTGTTTCTAGCATCTGTGGAGGTTGCTGTGGTAGTGGTTGCACTGTTGTTATTCTCATAATGCATTAGAGTGCAGCAGGAGCAGCATATAAGGCGCTGAGTGAGGGACGCGCCAACCCTTGACCTTTGTGTCAGGTCATCAACCTGAAACGTCAGGCTCATCGCCTGGACGTGCTGGCCACGGTGAAGGTTGGTGCTGATCAAGGGTCAAACACACACTTTGCTGAAAAATAACAGGTTTTTGGCCTCTCTCTCTCTTTCTCTCTTTCTCTCCACACACACACATTCTCAAGAAGAGGTATGATAAAGCTCATGGCGCAGGGAGAGTGACCCGGTAGCGGCCAGTGAAGAGGCGGGGCCAGGAGCTGTGAATCG
The DNA here is from genome assembly GCA_009830355.1 of Cherax destructor. NCBI lineage: Eukaryota > Metazoa > Arthropoda > Malacostraca > Decapoda > Parastacidae > Cherax > Cherax destructor. The sequence continues at coordinate 237,518 of WNWK01000578.1, forward strand.
ACCCCTGCGACCACAACTAGGTGAGTACACACACACACGCCAGGATGAGCCCGTGGTTCACCCAAAGGTGCAGGGAGGCCAAAACTAAGTGTGCCAGGGAATGGAAGAAGTATAGAAGGCGAAGGACCCAGGAGAAAGGAGAGCAGTCGTAGAGCCAGGAATGAATATGCACAGGTAAGAAGGGAGGCCCAACGACAATATGAAAATGACATAGCAACGAAAGCCAAATCTGACCCAAAGCTGTTGTACAGCCACATCAGGAGAAAACAACAGTCAAGGACCAGGTGATCAGGCTAAGGAAGGAAGGAGGAGAGATCACAAGAGACGACCGTGAAGTATGTGAGGAACTCAACATGAGATTCAAAGAAGTGTTCACAGAGGAGACAGAAGGGACTCCAGAAAGACGGAGAGGTGGGGTACACCACCAAGTGTTGGACACAATACATGCAACCGAGGAAGAAGTGAAGAGGTTGCTGAGTGAGCTAGATACCTCAAAGGCGATGGGTCCGGACAACATCTCTCCATGGGTCCTGAGAGAGGGAGCAGAGGTGCTATGTGTACCACTAACAACAATATTCAACACATCTATCGAAACAGGGAGACTGCCTGAGGTATGGAAGACAGTAAATGTAGTCCCATTTTTTTAAAAAAGGAGACAGACATGAGGCACTAAACTACAGACCAGTGTCACCGACATGTATAGTATGCAAAGTCATGGAGAAGATTATTAGGAGAAGAGTGGTGGAACACCTAGAAAGGAATGAGCTTATCAATGACGGCCAACACGGTTTCAGGGATGGAAAATCTTGTGTCATAAACCTTCTGGAGTTCTATGACATGGTGACAACAGTAAGACAAGAGAGAGAGGGGTGGGTAGATTGAATTTTCTTGGACTGTAAGAAGGCGTTTGACACAGTTCCACACAAGAGATTAGTGCAAACGCTGGAGGACCAGGCAGGGAAAACAGGGAAGGCACTCCAATGGATTAGGGAATACCTGTCAGGAAGACAGCAGTGAGTCATGGTACGTGGCGAGGTGTCAGAATGGGCGACGGTGACGAGTGGGGTTCCACAGGGGTCAGTCCTAGGACCGGTGCTGTTTCTGGTATTTGTGAACGACATGACGGAAGGAATAGACTCCAAAGTGTCCCTGTTTGCAGATGATGTGAAGTTGATGAGAAGAATTCAATCGGATGAGGACCAGGCAGAACTACAAAGGGATCTGGACAGGCTGCAAGCCTGGTCCAGCAGTTGGCTCCTTGAGTTCAACCCCACCAAGTGCAAAGTCATGAAGATTGGGGAAGGGCAAAGAAGACCGCAGACGGAGTACAGTCTAGTGGGCCAGAGACTACAAACCTCAATCAACGAAAAAGATCTTGGGGTGAGTATAACACCAGGCACATCTCCTGAGGCGCAAATCAACCAAATAACTGCTGCAGCATACGGGCACCTACCAAACTTAAGAACAGCATTCCGACTTCTTAATAAAAAATCGTTCAGGACCCTGTACACTGTGTACGTTAGGCCCATATTGAGTATGCAGCACCAGTTTGGAACCCACACCTAGCCAATCACGTAAAGAAGTTAGAGAAAGTGCAAAGGTTTGCAACAAGAACAGTCCCGGAGCTAAGGGGTATGTCCTACGAGGAGAGGTTAAGGGAAATCGACCTGACGACACTGGAGGACAGGAGAGATAGGGAGGACATGATAACGACATATAAAATATTGAGAGGAATTGACAAGGTGGACAGAAACAGAATTTTCCAGAGATGGGACACAGCAACAAGGGGACACAGTTGGAAATTGAAGACTCAGATGAATCACAGGGATGTTAGGAAGTATTTATTCAGTCACAGAGTGGTCGGGAAGTGGAATAGTTTGGGAAGCGATGTAGTGGAGGCAGGTTCCATACATAGCTTTAAGAAGAGATATGATAAAGCTCATGGCGCAGGGAGGCACGCATATAAAACAGGCCTAGTATCTAACACGTGGCAGCACATCTAGTACTACCTAAAAAGCACACAGACATGGTTTTCAGTTATTCAAATTGAAGATCAGAATGAGGAAGAAATGTGATGTAAGAGATATATACTATGGAATGTTTGTTGGTGCCAGACGAGGTAGTTTGAGTATCTTAGAAACTGCTGATCTGAGAATTTTACGCACAAGAGTCTCTTCGAGTTTATAGAGAATGGCATGAAAAACAAAGCATCCAGTAAGCGGCAATTCTGTGGGCGAAAACGTCTTGATAATGAGAGGTCAGAGGAGAATGACCAAACTGGTTCAAGCTGACAGGAAGGTGACAGTAATTCAAATAACCATATGTTACAACAGAGGTTTGAAGAAGAGCATCTCTGAAAACACAACATGTGTAAACTTGAAGTAGATGGACTACAGCAGCAGAAAACTACACCGGCTTTCACTCGTGTCAACTAAGAACAGGAAACTGAGGCTAGTTGAAGAATGAAAAAAGTCACCTGGTCTGACGAATCGCAACTTATGCTGCGACATGTAGATGGCAGGGTCAGAATTTGGTGTAAACCTTTGTTATATGGTGGAATGGAAGATTAATAATTATATGAATGTGCATCTAGTAAATCTGCAGCATCTGCATGATGCTATCATGTCAACATGGACCAGGATCTCTAAGGAATGTTTCCAGCACCTTGAATCCATGCCACGACGTATTCAGGCTGTTCTGGGAAGAAAGGGTTCCCTATTCAGTACTATATATATATATATATATATATATATATATATATATATATATATATATATATATATATATATATATATATAATATATATATATATATATATAAATTATATTATTATATATATATATATATATTATATATATATTATATATATATATATGTATATATATATATATATGTATATATATATATATATGTATATATATATATGTATATATATATATATGTATATATATATATTATATATATATATATATATATATATATATATATATATATATATATATATATATATATATATATATATATATATATATCGATGATAGGTCATGGAAAGGGAATGGAGGTGCGGAGGGATAAGAGGAAAGAGATGAAGTACCAGAATAAATAAGGCCATTACTGTGGTCAATATTGCTGGTGGAGGAAATCCCATATAGGGTGTCTAGTGAGCCAATAAGAGAGTAAGAGAGGGAGGGAGGCAGGCAGAGAGAGAGAGAGAGAGAGAGGAATGGGTGAGTATAGGACTGTAAAACACACACACACACAATACGAACATTTTATAACATCAGCTCTCCAGGAAGGTAAGTTAGGAGTTGTGATCTGTCTGACAGTGTATTTATTTTCTTGCATTCTGAGCTTGGGATTGAGGGAATAGAGGCACCGTCTGAGGCGCTAGGAAATGTTTATGAAAAAATCAGTCTAGACACAACCATCTTCATGAAAGCTGGGACACAGCATATGTGCAAATATTCGAAGATTGGGAGAGAGACAGTATCGAACCACAGGCCTGTGCGCTTGACCTGTATATTCTCTAAAGATACTAAACTACTGGAGAATGTAAAGATATTGGTGGATTATAACCCTGTACGGGTTATACAACACCTGCGAGAAAGGAAGTAGTATTATGACATCTTCCCTCCCCCCCTTTCCCCTTGAAGGGATAAGCACTTAAAGAAGCACGGGGTCATAAATGGAAGCCAGCAGAGGTTTAGAGAAGGTAAATCCTGTTACACAAACCTACTGGCATTCCAAAAGTAGGTAACAGAAACTAAGTACAAGTGTTGGTTGGGTTATATATAGTCTGGCTTGTTAGAGAGCATTTGACACTTACAAATTAATCCACATACTGTAAGAACAGAAAATGCGCCTCACTGGTTCAAGGGCCTGAGAAGAAGAGTGATGGTTCGGGAGGAAATATCAGAACTGACAAGTATGGATATAAATGTATACGATACCGACATGTGCCTCACATCGACTAGCAGGATCTGTCAGCCCTGCTCACTTGAAGCACTGGAGGGACCTCTTGTTACACATTTCCGACATCAACATCAAGAATAAACACAGCCTCGTTTGACGTTATCTTCCTCTTCACAAACGTCCCCATTAACGCGTCATCAACAAATTTAGAGGATTAACAGCGACACCAGTATCCCTCTCTCACACCAGAATTTTATAGAACTAGTTATCCTATGCATCAATTTTAACTTTTAAATATGAAGAAAAGTGTTTCCAGCAATGCTTTAGTTTAGCAGTGGGGAAGTCCACTCAGCACTGTGTTGGCGAACATCTATGTGAAGAATTTGGAGACAAAGGATTTCTGGTCCATTAATATGGCTTCGGTACGTGGACGACACTGATAACATATCTAATGCGATCAGCTCAACACGGTAGAACCCCACCATTAAATTTACCCTGGAATTTGAAAAGGACGGATAGCTTCCCTTCTTGGACATTCTTCCTTGCAGATTCCAGGACAGTGACAAGTTTACTCTCAAAGTGCGCAGAACCCCCAGAAAGAAGGACGACCTCATACACTACTGTTCGCATCATGATACATGTACGAAATGAGAAGTAGTAATCAGTTTCTATTTGCGAGATTTCTGCGTTCGAAGTTCAATTTTTCTTGAGGAATGTGCCTACATACATCAAACTTCAGTTCCCAGACTTCTTCATGTAAAGCTGCAGAAGAGCGAAGGCCATCATTTATTTAACACCCAGAGAGCACACCACCAAGAATTATGTAGTCCTCCCTAGCAAGTGTAGCCAACAACTCAACACGTGTCCTGGCTGTAATCAACATGCACGTGGCACCTGCAGAATCCACACCCATCAAAGAACTTCCTAGGAGGCGACCCATAACACATGCTATATCTCTGGCTGGCGTCTACACGATCCTGTGTGGCCAGTGAATAGAACTATGCGTGTAATAGGGACAGTCTTAGAAACGCGTGCATGCTCACAGGGACACAGAGGGACATTTTATGGATTGGACCAGAGTACAAATTATCTTCACAGAACCTAATCTCTACGGACGTCTCTGTTTGGATGCCTCCCTCATTGCTATAACAGTTACACAAAAAGCAGGAAATTAAAGTATCGCTGGTACACTGGTACATAAGATCATCAAACAAACTTCGCCCTGACCACCAACAGAGTACTATCTAACCTTAGGGATGGCCTTCCCGAGTATAATTATAAATTCATTTTTTTCTTACTCTTACCTACATTTGGAGTAACTTAGTTCCCTGGACTGTAAAGTTTCTATTAAACATGTCCTAAAGTAATTGCGTTTTGTGTCTATTATTTTTTTCTGTTGCCTAGCGTGTCGAGCGGTGTTTCCCAGTAATCCGAAATGGGACTTTACTGTTTATATTCACGCGGGGAGCGCTATGTCTGTAGGGGTCATACAGCGCATAGGAATATGACGTAATCGGGTTTGATGCAAGGAAGGTTATTCCTGATATACGTCAGTGACATGTCTAACGAGACTGGATCTTCTCTCTCTCCCCCACCTTCTCTCCCTCCATCTAGGTCTGTGGGACCATAGACACCTGCATTTGCATATTATTTAAGATCTCATCACATTCTCCTCTACAGTTGATCCCCAGGTATATTTTGGGTCTTATCCTGTGTGATGGTTGGATCCACAACCCGCATTGTTGCCACTACCATAACATTACCGCTAACAGTAATGGAGCTTCCTTTAAGCCTTCATTACCATTTAAAGGACCTTATACACAGAAGTGAGTTATGTTATGCGAATTTGATGTGTGTCTTGAGAACTGTGTTCACTTGTTGCTCTTGCTAGATTTTCTGAATGTTTGTCTAGTTTTGAAGTTTTAGTGTTTATTGTTTGATTTTTCTGAGTGTTTTATTGTGCTGATTGTTTGGTTTTCTGAGTGTTTTATTGTGTTGATTGTTTTTCTTGGTGTTTTATTGGTTTTCTAATTGTTTTAATGTGTTGACTGTGGTTTTTCTGAGTATTTTATTGTTGATTGTTTGGTTTTCTTGGTGTTTTATTGTGTTTAGCTTTCTGAGTGTTTTAGTTTGTCCATTGTTTGATTTTCTGAGTGTTTCAGTATAGGTATTGATAGTTTTTAAGTGCTTAGTATAGTAGCTGAGTGTTTTTGTTTCCTGAGAAATCTGAAATATCATGGGGAGGGTATGGTTCCTTTAATTCCTTCACTTCCGGAAGAATGACTTTGTAAGATCATCCTCCTTCATGCAACCAGGTGTCAACTAGGACACCTGTCTCATCTCCCGTCATTCTCTAGCGACGCGCCATATTAACATTAAGAAACATCTGTCTTAGAGTATATTACACACAAAACATCGACACTGTGGCAACCTATCTTCGTAAGTAACCGTACCATTTTCAGCGAATGGCAGAACGTACGAAAAACAGCGTCGGCAAATGGAACATACCGTTGTTTTTTCGGCGTTTAGAGAAATCGATGGGAGGCCAGAATGTCGGAAAACAAACGTTGTGTTCAGTGAAGACTTGGTTTATCGCACTCTCATCATCATGCGGAATCGTACCTTTTTTTCCCCTGGTGAACATGTTTAAATTAATGTGATTAAAGATTAGGAGGACTCAAAACATCGTCTAGAAGAGTTAGTGAGCTTGTGTCATGAGGGATGGTATGGTGATACCGACAAGATGTAGAAAAAGACGCTTATTTACGGTTCAAGATATTTGTTATATGAAACGTTTCGCCACGAGTTTAGGACTGAAGGAGCCACTCGGGGCGAAACGTTTCCTCTAATAAATGTCCTAAACTGTACTAAACTGTACATAAGTGTTTCCCTGTGATCTCATCTTCCCCAGAGAGAGAGAGAGAGAGAGAGAGAGAGAGAGTAAATGAAACGGTGATGCACCCGTCCATAGAATTGTGTGCCACATAACCGAGTCCTACCCTGAGCACATTTCCTTCAAAGGAAGGGTTGTGTGTGGGGGTCTTGTTGCCGGTGAAGGGCTCTTGATCTAAAGAATTGGAGCTGCCCTCTTCCTTGGATCAAATCTGATTGTATCTCATCTCCCTAGGCTCTTTATGACCTCTATAGGTTTAGCGCTTACTCGTGAATTTAATATTACTCAGGTCCTTTGTAGTTAACCCGCCCAGGAACAGTATATGTTGTTGAGAGTATAAGCAATTCAGTTTACAATCACTAACTTAAGTATAGCATTTATAAATGCACTCAGTAGCGAGGGTTGAGAAATGCATAGAAATGCACTCAGGTTAGAATAGCAGAATCACTGTGGGTTTAGAAACTAGAAGTGCATTCAGTATCGAGGGTTTAGAAATAGCATAGAAATGCACTCAGTATCAAAGGTTTAGAAATAGCATAGAAATACACTCAGCAGCGAGGGGTTTAGAAATAGCATAGAAATGCACTCAGTAGTGAGGGCTACTGAGTTCATTGCAGGCTATCATGCAAACATAGGTCACACTGTACACTCTGGACTCTGGAGCCTCACTTCCGAGGTGCTTGTAACTACCTCGGGTGTCAGGGCAATTCAGCCAGCATAGGAACATATACTGTACAACTAGCTTTGCAAAATGTAAAACTTGATACTGCACATATTTGTTCTCGCTTTCCAATGCAGTTTGTGTATAGCTCGGCCGTTACCATAAGAAAGCATTGTTTACATCATGGTTATAAGCAGAAGAAACAGTGTTTATAGCCTGGCTATAAACAGAAGAACGTGTTCGCAGCTTGACCATAGGCTGAAGAAATGTTAAGTAAAAGGACAAGTGCATCTAATGTGCCATTTTATTGTGGCAACGTTTCGCTCTGCAGGAGCCTTGTCAAGCCGTCAATAAGTAGAAGAAATAGTATTTACAGCTTTATTATAAAAGAAAAACGTGAATACCGTTCTAACCTAGACTTGCCAATCAAAAAGAGGTGTAAACAAACATTTAAATGTCTTTGTATAAGCATACCCGGTAGTGTTAATATTGTATATTCATCCTCCAGTCTTTTCCGATTTACTCTCGAGTGGTGAGAGATGGTGGCAGGAATAGGTGCTGGAGATTAGTAGGTATTTAAATGAATGAGTGTGACATGGTGACTAGGGAATGTGAACATTTGTACTGGTGATTAGAAGTCTGTAGAGGTGTGTGTGTGTGTGTGTGTGTGTGTGTGTGTGTGTGTGTGTGTGTGTGTCGCGTGCGTGCATACCCTCGTTAAGCTAATTAATGAAACTCTAGAGCTGGTAATGTTACCCACCATGTAAACTTGCTTCCCTCCCGTTTTCCATTCACTTACCCTGATCTTGCTTCTATGCGGCTTTATCTTTTCCATCTTTTGCCCTCCCTCTTTTTCCTTCTTTTACTCCTAATACACCACTTCCTCATTCTCCTCCTTCATCTTCTTGTCCGCCTCCATCTCTCTTACCATTTTTTTCCTATTATAAACTAAATAATGTAGAACCTTTCAAACCATATGCGAAAATTATTTGTTTTGGTTTTCGGAAATTTGAAGCCAAGACATAAATGCCTAAGTGTTGACAATAAAGTGAATAAATTTCTTGGATTCCTTTTTAGATGTATAAATAGAAGATGGAGGCTGAACTTTCAGACGAGTCACAAAAGACATTAGGAAGAACAGTGGAAGAACAGCATTCCGACATCTCAATAAGGAATCGTTCAGGACCCTGTACACCGTGTACGTTAGGCCTATATTGGCGTATGCAGCACCAGTTTGGAACCCATACCTAGCCAAGCACGTAAGGAAACTAGAGAAAGTGCAAAAGTTTGCAACAAGATTAGTCCCGGAACTGAAGGGTATGTCTTACGAGGAGAGATTAAGGGAACTCAACCTGATGACACTAGAGGATAGGAGGGATTGGTGGACATGATAACGATGTATAGAATACTGAGAGGAATTGACAAGGTGGACAGGACTCGATGTTTCAGAAATGGGATACAAGAACAAGGGGCCACAATTGGAAGCTGAAAACCCAGACGAGTCATAGGGATGTTAGGAAGTATTTCTTTAGCCTTAGAGTTGTCAGGAAGTGGAATAATCTGAAGAGTGAAGTAGTGGAGGCAAATTCCATACATAGCTTTAAGAAGAGGTATGATAAAGCTCGTGGAGCAGGGAGAGTGATTTAGTATCGACCAGTGAAGAGGCGGGGCCATGAGCTATGAATCGACCCCTACAACCACATATAGGTGAGTACACACACACTCTCTCTCTCTCCCTTCCATTTCTCTTCCTTCACTCCTTTCCCTCCTACCGTCCCTCCCTTCCTCTGTATATCACGACGACAGTTATTACGTTTGAATATCCCCTGTAAACATTCTTATGTTTGTAATTACACCTGCTGCTGCTGCTGCTGCGCCTCCGCACAATTTTGTCTAATATTTTACTAATCGCAGAAGATATGCGCTACTTGGTTGCTTCAGATATTCAGCAGAGTTTGAGACGGAAGTTTGTGTGGTGGTAAGACTTTGTGTGGTAAGGTTTTTTTATGGTTGGTTGTAAAGATTTTGTGTGATAAACTGAATGCTGAGGTCCCCACCTCACAAAATTTCTTCACACCCTTTCCAACCCTTCCTGGGTTCGTCCCATTCACCTATTTCCATTCACCTGCTTTCTTTTAAACACACTCTTAACGTAGCTTGCTCCAATCTTTCTACTTTACCAAACCACCTCGACAAGTCCCTCTACCGTTCCCTAAATAGTCTTCATGCTAACATGCCCTCTTGTAATTTCTTCTTTCATTATCTTCACGCAGTCCGTCCTCACAACACGCACGAAGAAAAGAATATTATGATTTTGCAGGTCACAGGAAGTGTCCCACCTGCAGACACAAGACATAATGACCCAGGTTGTACATGAATGGTATACAATACCAACAAGGTGAAGAAGTAGACACATGTGCAACTTCTGGGTATCTTTATTCTTCCAGACTACGGTGCTCACCACCAACTCCATGGCTGAGGGATTGATTACCTCGTCATTTGTATATAGTTATACAGTCTTCACATCATGTCTTTGAATTGTATTGATAAAACCACTGGATGGCGAAACTTCTACTAATAAAGATAGCCAGATGTTGCACATGTGTGTAATTCTCCATAATGACCAGGTTTTGACCTCTCTCCATCCTGACTTAACTGCAGAAGCACGTCCCTCTTACTCTTGCCGGTGCCCGTTTTCCTTCAGGAAAGCGTTCCATATTTGCTATTAAATATATGTCTTTACAGGTTAGTGTAACTTGAAAAAAAATTTATTGTGCTCAGGAAAACTGCAGAAATTGACGGTGGGGTAATGCTTTCGAAAACGAATGATGGGTTCAATCTTCACACCACGAGTGACGCGTACACATGCGGTTTCCAGACTGAAACCTGTGTCCTGGACGTTTATCTTTGATTTCTTTACTCGATATACGTTTATTTAACCTAAATTAAACAAAGCGAGAAAAAAAATTAATTGCAGAGAATGTTTAGACAGTTTTATATTCGTGGGGAAGCGCTAAACCCGTAAGGGTTATACAGCACCTCGGTAATGATTGCAGGTAGTACTGATTACAGGTGTTTGTCAGGAAACAGGACGAGTGTTTCCTGACGCGGGTCTTAGTCATATGATGACCCGCAGCTGGAGCTTTTGGTCATCTGACAGAGGCCTTCCGCTGGCTTACCGGTCCACCCCTTTAAAAATTATGGTTATGATTATAACCATTTCCTAATAAATTAATAATGATTGGAGGTAATCATGCTTGACTTTATAAAGGGGGAGAGGGAGAATTCAGAAAGTAAGACTGTATGAATGAAAATATGTAATGTATCTGAATTCTCCTTTTTATTGATATACTTAATTATTTGATTATTCATGTGTTTTGTATACCGTTGTTTTGTATATTTGCTGACCTGTGTTTATTAGCTTATTTTAAAGATTTTTTACCTTTGAATTGATTTCGCTTCATTTACTACGTAACTGTTAGTTTTTATTAATTTATTACTAAATTTATCAATTTAATTATTTAAGACCCCAAACCTTATAATTTCAATATTAATTATGCACTTTGTCATGAAGTAGTTTAATAATATCGTTTATACTATCATTAAGAATTTAATAGATGCTTTGTTAATAGCGAGGAGGCAGTTTTCCTAATAGCCTATTACAGCGGAGATATTAACCAGGCCGACATTATATGAATTTTGCGCTAGGCTGCAAGAGTATAGTCACTGCTGCTTAGAAACGTTCACATATATTTTTTTCTGATCGTTGTCTTTGCAAGAAGTTAACATCGGTGTGTTGGCGACTGATAAGTTTCAGGAAAGCAATTGTGTATTGTTACCGTATTATATTCACTGGAAGCACTAACTCTCTTAGGGATTATACAGCGTATGGGGAATAGGAGGTAAGCAGCTTTCATAGAAATGGAGGGTAGGTTACCTGTAGTCGCCTCCCGGTGCCAGACCAGGCCTCCTGGTTGCTGACAACCAGGTGCTAGCCACCGCCGCCTGTAGTCCAACATAAGCACCACAACCCGGCTGATCAGGGACTGATTTGAGAAATTTGTAGTTTCCTCTTTAAGCAGCTAGGGGTCTATTGGTAATCTCTCATTATGCATGAAGGGAAGGTGTTGAAAAGTGTACTCTTCGCTCCCATGCATTTCACTGCAGGTACCCTGTACCGTCTGTCAAGCCTCTTTGTTTTCATATGCAGTGATTTCGGGGTGCAGATTTGGGACCAATCCCTCCAGTATTTTCCAGGTGTAGATTATCGTGTATTTTTTACGCCTACGTTCAAAGAAATACAATCCGAGGGACTTAAGGCGCTCACAGTAACTTAGGTGCTTGACTTAGTTTATACGAGTTGTGAAGGTTCTCGACATTTTCCACTTCGACAGTTTCGCCTGCCATGAAGGTGCCATTAGTATACATCAGCATTCTAGCCTATAAACAACGAGTGACCTGAAGAGTGTCATCATTGACTTGCCATCTCTTATTTTGAAGGTTCTAGTTATCCAACCTATCATTTTTCCTTGAACGTGAGATCTTCTGACATTATTTCTCCTAGGTCTCTCACGTTAAACTTATGCTTTATTGAGTGATCTAAGTTTGTCTTGTGTTCTACTCCAGTTTTTATTTTCCCAGTCGTTCCGTAACATAGTAAGTGAAATTTGTCCTCAGTGAACATCATATTGTCAGTAGCCTGCTGCAGTATTGGGTTGGTATTAGCTTGGAGGCTTGTTGTGTCCTCTATGTATGCCACGCATACAGATTCTAGTATCGTCTGCAAAGGACGATACAGTGCTATGATTTATGCCCCCGTCTGTCAGATATGAAAGAGTGGGTCGAGTATCGTTCCTAGGAAAACAGCTTTTCACTCTAGCAGTCTCCGATTTTATTATGTTTACTATTACTCTTTGTATTCCATTAGTTAGGAAATTAAATACCCTTTTGCAAATATTTTGTACCCATTTTGTAAGCAATTACCCCACGGCCGGTAGGTTCAATCCTTTGGATCAAGAACCCTTCACTAGCACCAAGCCAATTTGAAGGTAAAGAATTTGTAGAGCCCTTGGAGAAATTATTTATTGTGTTGATTCCATGTAAGTTTCATTGTGCATGTGTATGACACTCAGAGATATATAATCTCAAGAATTATCACGCTATAGGTTTCTATTTGAACTTGGTGAGAGAGATAAAAATGTTAATTGTCTTCCAGGTGAAAAAAAAATAATGGCGACTGAAAGCATTCGATGTATGCGAATGTTTCCTCATTATCGGCAGCGAGCTCAGAGGTGACAGCATCATATTCTCACACCACAAGTGATAAAGTTCACATTTGAAAGGTGACCGTTTTTGATGAATTAAGACACTTGTGCAAAATCTGTCTTTATTTTAAAGACTTTTCGTCAACCGGTAGTTTTGCTGATTCAGTACAGATTTTATTAATTGGAGATAGAAGATGAGATAATGAGTCCCTCGGTCTTGAAGGTGTAGAAACTGGAGTCAGTAGAGGATGAGGTAACCACTCCTTGAGTATTTATTACCTTAATTTCGATTAATCTAATGTTATACATGTGTGTAATTCATCAACCTGTTGGTATAGTATACCATTAAGGTTATAATAGTTGCCCGTTTTTTCTTGGTTACATATTGCTAAGCTACCCGCGAGCGTTTTTTTTTTTAATTTGCTTATTTGGGTTTAAATATACGTTCAGTAGGTTCATGTGACCTAACGTTTTATTAATCTAGCCTAATTTAAAACAAAGAAGAAAATTTTTGAAAAAATGTAAGCGTTAAGAATTGGCGCTGAGTACCACATCAAAACGATGGCTTGTTAAAATGAAGATAGGTTAGTGGACGTGAGGCTTAAAAAGGAATATTTATGAATGCCGAAATTTAGATGAAGGTATGCTCGGTAGACCAACAGGGTAATAGGCACATTTTATGTATTTTGAGAGGTGTATTTTTCTATGTAAATGCGCCAAACTGTGTGTATCTTGATTCCTGGTGTAAACGTGAAGTACACTTAATGACCTTAGTGTAACTGATTGGCTAAATTTAACCCTAACAAACTAACCACCCAACAAATTATATACACTGAGAGGCTTATATCTCTATGCATGTAAACTTAATTTACTTCCCAATCTTAGGGATGAAAGTATACTCGATATTATTATCTAGAACTACACCCATAACTCCACATTGCATTCTACACGCCTCCATAATATACTATTTGTCTCCCATACAGGTCCACATCCACGGTTTATGGGGTGATTTTAATTCGAGTTTTGTGTACTTTTTTGTTTGTTCTAATGAGTGCATTTCCTTTTATGAGTGACATGTTTAATTCAGTCATTATCTACTATTAAAGCCTTTTCTCCCACATTTCCGTCACTTTTGATGGAAAATCTGACATGAAGGGAATAAAATGGGATGAAAGAGGTGAGATCGGATGTGTTAAAAGTGATGGTATAGGAGATATATGTTGTGTGCACCTGAACTGGGAGTGACAGGTGGGGTAGAGAACCCTACCGGAATGGATCTGGGTACATTGTTGTCGTGTGCTCTTTTTTTTTATATATAAATTTATAATACTAACTTTAACATTTTTCTCGCACACTCGATTCTCTGTATAATTATTTGATTATTAGCGCTTTGTTATCTTATTTTCGCAGAATCAGTTTATGGGGTTGATAACTAAATATTTCTTGATCATTTCCTAGTAACTGTTTGTTATTTTATGCTAAATGGTTCATCGCTCTAGCTCCCTTAATACTAGGTTCCCTGCTCTTGGCTCTAAGTTCTTTGTCCTAGCATTGTTCATACTACGTTTGTTTGTTTAGGTTCCTGGCCCAAGCACCATTAATTTTATTAGGTAAGGTTCCTGGCCCTAGCACCATTCATACTTGGTTTGCTAGACAAAGCTTTCCTGCGGCTTCTTTTTATCTTGAGAGCACACACAGGGTGTGTGTTTGTTAACCTCTCCGACTAATGGTAGACACACGTCTCTCCTCTTGAAAATATCGACAAGACATATGTCCCAGACTTTTGTATGGAGGTGCTTTTCATTACTGTACGCTCCCTCCCAGCCCCTATTTTCTCTCTCTCTCTCTCTCTCTCTCTCTCTCTCTCTCTCTCTCTCTCTCTCTCTCTCTCTCTCTCTCTCTCCCCCACAGGTCATTCACAAGTGACATCGCATGTTTATCATGATCAGTAGCCACTCGATACATATCATTGGTTTTTTTATTCTTAAATGACCAGAAAATGGTAATTTTCCAGATCGGTCTTTTTATATTATTATTATTATTATTATTATTATTAGTATTATTATTATTATTATAAGCAGCAGAAGCTGTAGTAGTAATAATAGCAAAAGCGGCGGCTTGGGTATTGCGGCGGTGGCAGTGGCGGCAGCGGCGGCGGCGGTAGCGGCGACAGCGGTGGCAGCGGTAGCGGCGGCAGCAGCAACATAAAAATTTAATAACTTTAATACAGCATTCTGGTTTCCAACTAAGACGATTAGCTTATTTTTCACGAAAATGTATTTATTCGCATTAATATTTATGCTATTACACATTTTTTTTTATCATGTTCGTGGCTCGGTCTGACAGGTTAATTGAGCGTGGGTGGATCTGGCAAGTAAGTGGAATGGTGACCGTGGGGATACAGCCTCGACTTGGATACGGAGACTAATAAAGTCACTGGCTTCCAAATTCTAACTCGGGTATACCATAACTTATGTTAATCCCTGACTGGGCTTCTTCTGTATGGATTTTCGTTTATCCCACCCTCCAGTTTATTATTATTATTATTATTATTATTATTATTATTATTATTATTATTATTACGGCACTATTATTTTTTATTATAACGGTATTATTTTTTATCACAGTATTATTATTATTAAGGTATTATTGTTACGTGTTATTATTGTTATTTATTAATATAACACTAAAGGAAGTTTCTCTGAATGAAGTAGTATTCAGGCCTATAGCTGACTTGCCAGTGTGGTCTTGGTCAGGTCGGGTGTGGTATTGACTAATAGGTCGGTTACCTGGAGTCTCTTCCGAAGGTCACCGCCTCTGCGGCCCGGTCCCAGACCTGGCCTCCTGGTTGCTGGCCTGAACGGTCAAGTTCTTGCTGCCTGTTACCCGCAGTCCAACGTATGCACCACAACCTAGGTCTGGTGTGGTCTTGACAACCATGACCAGTGTGGTCAGAATATATACACTGTGAGGTGTATGTTTCACAGTGTAAATACACAGAGTTTACTTTAATCCCTGTTTCGTGGACTGAAGTATTCTTCACTGGTGGCGAATATGTGACATACAGACTTAATGACCCTTGTGTAGTCGATAGATTTTAGACCACGTTAACTAACCCATACATCAAAGTAATAATTTGTATTTCCCCAATTTATTTAATAGTTTCCATTAATGGATTATATTTTATCTCTGTCTTATGGGTTAGGTTAGTTAAGGTTCGTCAGGAAACAGGACAAGTGTTTCCTGACGCGGGTCTTAGTCAGATGATGACCCGCTGTTGAAGCTTTTGGTTATCTGACCGAGGCCTTCCGCTGGCTTACCGGTCCACCCCTTTAAAAATTATGGTTAGTTATAACCATTTTTAAGTCCATTTTAAGTTCTATGGCATTCATTTATTATTTGTTTTTAAGTTTGGATTTCATTCTGCCATTTGGCTCCAACCATGAATGCTCACCCCTGTGGTCTAGTGTTGTATAATTTTTGTGACTTGCCCTCTCTCCCCCTCCTAATCATCTCTTCCAGTAACTCTCATTTATTGATTCTCCTTTACTACTGTCTCATTCTCTTGTTTCTTTTTTTTTAAGCTTCCTTTCCTTTCATCCTTTTTTTCCTCTCCTCTTTTCTGCTCACCGTCTCTAACTCCCTTTCCTTCTGCCTTGACCTCCACTTCTTCCACAACTTCTCCACCTTCGTTTCCTCTTCCACATCCTCCTTATCTGCTTCCTCCATCTCTGCTTCCTCCACTTCCTCCTCCTCCACCTCCGCTTCCTCCACCTAAATTTCCTCCACCTCCACGGGTGACCCCGTGGCCTGGCTGGCAAAGCTCTCGCTTCACACACGGAGGGCCCGGGTTCGATTCCCGGCGGGGTAGAAACATTTCGACGTGTTTCCTTACACCTGTTGTCCTGTTCACCTAGCAGCAAGTAGATACCTGGGAGTTAGTCGACTGGTGTGGGTGGCATCCTGGGGGACAAGATTGAGGACTCCAATGGAAATAAGACAGACAGTCCTCGATGACGCACTGACTTTCTTGGGTTATCCTGGGTGGCTAACCCTCCGGGGTTAAAAATCCGAAGAAATCTTATCTTATCCTCCACCTCCGCTTCCTCCACATCCGCTTCCTCCACCAACGCTTCCTCCACCTCCACTTCCTCCACCTTCGCTTCCTCCACCTCTGCTTCCTCCACCTCCACTTCCCCTTCTACGTCCTCTTCGATCTGTAGTAATCACATAAAACTACTTCCCATTCAAACTTGCTTTCTTAATTTGCTGCTGAAAGTTTTTGTACTTTTTTTTAGCCTATGCTTTCCACTTTCAGAGCAGTTTTTATGACATTTTTTTTTAAGTCACCATTTAGCAAATGGAAAATGTTTTCACAAAAGAACGGTAAGACACGAGTGAATATTAGAGGTTTCGTACACAGTCCACCTCCCGTCACCCCTCGTGCTGTTGCCATGCTACGAGTTTCTATTTATATTCTTAATCTATGCAATTATATCCTGAAATAGCTTTACAAAAGTCTTGGGTGATTAGCTTCGCTTTTGCAAAGAACAGTGACGCTGTGTTATAGAAGAACCCTTATAAACTATGCTTTCGTCACTATTCTGGTCGTTGCCGTGCCGCGATTTCCTGTGATAATAATAATAATAATAATAATAATTCACACATCTGGAGGGTGTTCCGATATGTCGAAAACACATCTCGAATGGTAAGCCTTAGGTCTTAAAAAATTGCAACCTTGCAATTTCATCGATCATTTAAATACACTGAGAAATGTGTATCCCTCAGTGTATATAAACAGAGTTAACTCTGAAAATTAAGTATTCTTGATGTTAGAATCGAGGTGGATTGCCGTTTTGATGACTTGTATATTCGACTGGATATAAACAAACTATAATATGTTAACAGCTACTCTTATAGAAGTTTGTGTGCTCGAATGGATGGATTCCATCCTTCTTCCTCCCACAACTTACCAGACCTCTGGTTAAAGAACCTTGTGTGATCGGCGGAAACCTTAGGCCTAAAAGGATTTTATTTTCACAGTATTGTCAATTTCCTTGTCTCCTTCTCTCGTATGTTATCTTATTTTTCTTTAAACACCGGCCGTCTCCCACCGAGGTCGGGTGATACGACAAAGAGAAAAACACTTTCACCGCCATTCATTCAGTCAGTCTTGCCAGAAGTGCGCTGACATCACAGTACAGATGAACCTCCAAACCACAGTATCCCAACCCCTCCTTCGAAGTGCAGGGCATTGTACGGCTCACCTCCAGGACTCAAGTCCGGGTAACCGGTTTCCCTGAATTCCTTCATAAATGTTAGCCTACTCATACTCCAACAGCAAGTCAAACAATAAAAACCACTTGTCCTCCACACACTCCTAACAAAAATCTGTTGGGTATTACTATTATTATTATTGGGAAGTACTAAACCCATAAAGCGATGCAGAGCTTTGGGAATGGAAGATCATCAGACATGATCCGAGAAAGGGGAGAATAACTTCAATCCCTAGGATCAAGAGCCGTTCACTAACATTAAGGCCCTTCCGTCGAAGGGACCCTCCCTTGAAGAACCCCATCGCCCAATTTTTCTTCCTTCCCTATAACGACCACTACTGTCTTCCAGACGTCACTTGAGTGGTGGAAGTGACATTTGAGAAGCAGTAGCACTATTGACCAAGCGGACACATAAAAGAAAGCACAGTCTGGATAAAACATGAGCTAGGCTTAGTTTGGCTAGTATGGCCTCCAGTCTAGACTTGGGTGGTTCCTTTAATTTTTAGTTTAATATCTTTATTATGCACCCCATACCCATCCTGTGGGCGGTTGTCAAAAGATTACAGAGGTACATTATGGGTCCAGGGACTAGGCCCCAAAGTTTTGATAGCTGAACAAGTTACAAAGTTAATGAACTCCAGGTAGATCTGGTCACAATCATGATCAAGTTACAAAGGTAATGAATCATCTACACGCCTATACATGGTTACAATTATGAATAAATTACAAAGTAATGAGCCATTCACACGTCCACACCCGGTCACAATTGTAATGAGTTATTAGTGCAAATATTAATTGGGTCACTTTAAGATGACAAGTATCTAAGTCATATTCATTTCTCGATTGATACATATACCTGTGTAGGTTGATACAGGTTGATGTATCTTAAATACCGTTCTTTCAGCAAAACAGAATGATCCAAAATTGAAAAAAAAAGTTATTCATAGGTTTTTCTCTATCATGTATCTAAATGCATTTACTTCTTCATACTCATTCCTTTCAGTATGACTTCCAAGTCTCATTCCTTATTATTACTAGATTCATGGGGTAGCGCTAAATCCATAGGAGTCATATAGAATTTGTGGAATGGGAACTTATCAGGTTTCATCTACATAGAAGAAGGGTAGCTGAAATTACTTTGGACAAAAGCTCACCAGCATCAAAATACCTCCCTTCTACTTATACTCACCGCTGCTCTTTTCTATGTTCACTAGAGGATGGCCTGGATAGGTCGAAGAAGTGGCAGATGTAGCTAAATTCGGATAAATATAAGGTTTTAATCCTGGGAAAAGAAAATAACTATGGTACTTATAAGATGCATGATGTAGAACTTAGTCACACTGAATACAAAAAAAAAAAATAGGATTTCTGGTTAGCAGAAATTTACACCCAAGATAGTGCAAAAGTGTTCACAATGAAGCTGATGGGATTCTTTATGTCAAGAAATATAAATAATAGAAGTCCTAAGGTCCTCAGTTTTATATAATTTTAGTAAGGCCTCATTTAGCTTACACTGTTCAGTTCTGGTCTTCATATAACATAATGGCTTATATAAATGCGGTGGAAAATATACAGAGAAAGGTGAGAAGTTGATCCCATTCAACAGAAACCTTTCCTACGACGATATTCTGAAGGCACCGAATTTGCATTCTGGAAAGATGTAGAAATAGAGGGGATATAATTCAAGTGTACAAATGGAAAATCTGGATAAATAAAGGGATATAAATAACATGCTGAAAATATCTAATGAAGACAAGACTCGCAGCAATGAATTAAAGTTGGACAAATTTAGATTTAGAAAAGATATAAGGAAGTACTGGTCTGGCAATATAGTTGTAGACGAGTGGCATCGTTTGGGACGAAAACTTTGAGTAGTTTTAAATTACATATAGACTGGAGGAGTATATGAATGGGTGTGGTTGGGCGTCAGTTGGACCTGCCTTACATGGTCAGTGGTCTTAATGCAGTGTTCCTTCAGTTATTCTTATGTGCGAATGCTTCCAGGATATACATAACTTAAGTGTTTACATAATAAATTTGGTTTAGCGCTTCTTTTGATTATAATAATAATAATAATACAAAATAAATTCACTTGTCGAAATAAATCGTAAAAATAAATTCCGTACTCTTGAAATATATGTCGGTGCCGGATCAACCGGGCTGTGGTTCGTACGTTGGACTACGTGTGGCCAGCAGTAACAGCCTGGTTGATCAGGCCCTGATCCACCGGGAGGCCTGGTCGTGGACCGGGCCGCGGGGGCGTTGATCCCCGAAATACCCTCCAGGTAGACTCCAGATAATATAGTAACGTTCGATGACGTCCATATGTCGGAGTTAGATTTTTATATATTAACAAATTCAAGTTTCCGCATTTAAAATATATGTAATATTATTTTATATCATGATATCTTGTATGTATTTATTTTAACATGCTTGTTCCCCTTAACAAGTTTTTACTGACTGTGCTTTTTACGTTACCAATTATGTATAAGATTTTTCCATGCTACTTTGGAACCAGCCACATTAATATTATACTTCATGGTTAACGAATGTCCGTTCTGCATTTTATTTATCGCTAATTAAGAAAAAAAAGAGTATATTTTAATATTTGAGGCGTATAAATCATTCAATCGTGAGGTACACACACAAGGAGTCAGAGAGGGAAACTAATTCATATTATATATTATTGTTATATTCATTCTTAAGCGTTATAACCGTCTGGGAAGTGAGAGAGGTTTGATCAGAGGAAGCTCCAATTCCTTGAATCAAGAGCTCTTCACCAGCATCAAGGGACTTACCTACCATGAAGGAAACTGATACAAAGGGTAGTATAGCAGCGTGGATGGCATACTCATGAAAGGGGTAATGATCCATGGTGTCATTTAATTAAGCGAGTGTGATCCACTAGAGCAGGGAGAGAAGTGTATTTAGCAGTCACGTGACCTGACTGGGGAGAGCTGCAGAGAGATAGGGATGGACAGAGGGAGATACGAACGGAATAAGGCAGATAAAGCGAGGAGATAGTGAGGAAACGTGGGGTGTTTGTGGGAAAGAGGAAGAGGGTTAGAGAAAGATGGCAAGAGAATGAGGAGAGGCAAGGAAATCGTGGGAAGAGAGGAGAGGCAAGGAAATCGTGGGAAGAAGTGACAGAATTTGGAAATATAAGGGAGGAGGGGACAAGTTTTTAGTACCAACAGTGGTAAAAACAACTACAGATAATCCGATTGCAACCAGTGGCGTTTTGAAATTGAATTTCAGATTATTTTCATAAAGTTAATATTAGTCATTGACATCTTTATTCAGCGTAGGGTGCAAATATCTGTGGTAGTGTCGATATGGAGGTGCGAAACCATAGCGACGCGTCCCTGGACTTAAACTGCTAGGCTCTTAAGGTTTCCTCTGGCTTGCGTCCGCTTTTGTTACTGACCGCACTTTTTAGTCGTGGTCCACTTAGCGAGATTATAATAATGCAAGTTTTATCCTTAGTTACTTTACAACATTCTGGAATTTTATTTACATGGTGCAGCCTGAAAGAAACTTTAGTTTTTTGTTATTTTTATACTGATGTTTATTACAAACGTAGATTTTGCAAATTTAATATGCGTTTGTCTATCCAACTTTAACGTTCACGGTCTGTAATACCAGTACCATTATAAGTCCCATGGAGCAATGGCGTACCTTTCGTAATATTTTGAAAGCATTCAGTAGTATTGTTCACTCTTATTATTCATCGTGTTTCAAAGTTGGAAGAATGGAAAGAAAACAACGAAAATATTGGGCATCAGATGTTGTGTAGGAGAGGTTGTGTACAGTAGTTGAGATGGCAACTGTGAGTGTGCGCCATTGCGCATGGCTGGAGCAGACGACGCCGTAGTGTAGTGCCTCTCAATCAGTAGTGTGGCAACCTCTGCCACTGCCGGCGGGTGTGGGGTTCTGTGTTACACTTCCGCTTGTACATCACTCTCTGAACTATCTCTCCAGACGCGGAAAAATGGCGTTATTACCGCGCGCAGAACCGTGAGACGGAAGTGCGTGTCCGTCTGGAGTTTTGCTGGGACGGGAGGCTGTGTTGGGGGAAGTGTTGTGGTTGGGGGTTTGTTGTGGCACTGGCTGGCCCCAACACGTGGTAGAGGGGTGCCAGGAGCAGCATGCAGGGCCAAAGTGGTACTCTAGAGGTCCATCTCGACCTGTAGCAAGTAACACCTCAAAGGTAAGGAAGGAGGAGCTACCATTCTCCCACCTGACCTCCATCACCTGTCTCTTGCCATCTTCATGTGCTAGATCTCACCATTCTTTTATGTAACTTAACATTCATTCACTTTAAATTTACAATTTTTTTACAGACTTCAGGTTCTACAATGTTTACATTAGCTATATTATTACAGACTGGTGATAACCTATCAAGATATAGCGTAGGATATTCTAACAAAGCCAAATACTATACAATTATTATTATAATTATTATTATGGGAAAGCGATAAACCTATAGGGGTCATCCAGCGCCGAGTTTGCTCAAAGAAAGGGAGGGTAGTTCCAGTTCCTTGGATCAAGGCATCTCCACCTGAAAATATTTGATTCATTTTTTTTTAATTCTGGTGATAAACATTATTACAGTTGTATTTTATACACATTATTTAATGGTGATTTATGTTTGAATAATACATTGTATTAAATTAGCAATTTTAGATTTTCAATTGTGTATATGAATACAATTGTTATATTATTTAGCTGTATTTGTCTTAACTTTATCTAAATCTAATTAAGTTTATTTGCATTAGCTGTTTTGAATTATCACATATTTTAGATATATAATTGCATTGTACTAAAATTTGATAGAACTATTCGCAAGGTATACGTGTGTGTACTTTGCGAATAGTTCTGTTTATTAAAATGATGTTTTTAAATGTTCAAAAGCTTCATATATAAGGGTGGTAGGGAAAGAAAATACTCAAACAGCTCCAGAGAGAAACCTTCAGATTTTCCCCTGAAGTATGTTTATTATCTTCTGAGGCTGTGTGTGTATATATATATATATATAGCAATGAAACCACGAAACAAGTGGTATTGAAACATTTACCAAACTGCGGCAGGCCAGGATTCGACCCCACGACACATTATTCTGCCTCAAGAGACAACACAACGTACGTGTCACCCTATCCACTACGCCATCGATCCTACAAACAACATAAGACTAGCAAACTAGTCTTGTTTCATGTTGCGAGGACACTCGTGGCAATGGATCTACCTGGAGTCTACCTGGAGGGCATTCCGGGGATCGACGTCCCCGCGGCCCGGTCTATGACCAGGCCTCCCGGTGGATCAGGGCCTGATCAACAAGGCTGTTACTGCTGGCTGCACGTAGTCCAACGTACGAACTACAGCCCGGCTGATCTGGCACTTACTTTAGGTATCTGTCCAGCTCCCTCTTGAAGACAACGAGAGGCCTACTGGTAATGCCCCTTATGGCTGGTGGGAGGCTGTTGAACAGTCTTGGGCCCCGGACACTTACTGTGTTTTCTCTTAGTGTACCAGTGGCGCCCCTACTCTTCACTGGGGGTATGTTGCACCGTCTGCCAAGTCTATTGCTTTCGTATGGCGTGATTTCTGTGCATATTAGGGACCAGTCCCTCCAGAATCTTCCAGGTGTAGATTATGATATATCTCTCTCGTCTGCGCTCCAGTGAATATAAGTCTAGTGCTTCCAGGCGTTCCTAGTAGTTAAGGTGTTTGTTGGAACTTATACGTGCAGTAAAGGGTCTCTGTACATTCTCTAGATCTGCAATTTCACCTGCCTTGAATGGAGATGTTAATGTACAGCAGTATTCCAGCCTAGAGAGAACAAGTGATTTAGAAAGGATCATCATTGACTTAGCATCCCTTGTCTTGAATGTTCTCATTATCCATCTTATCAGTTTCCTCGCAGATGTGATAGTGGCATTGTTGTGGTCCTTGAAGGTGAGGTCTTCGGACATTACCACACCCAGGTCTTTCACATTACTTTTCCGCTCTATTGTGTGATTAGAATTTGTAGTATACTCAGTCCTAGCTATTATTTTCTCCAGTTTTCCATAACGGAGTAGTTGGAATTCATCTTCATTGAACATTGTTCTCTGTTGCCCATTGGAAAACTTGGTTTATATCTTCTTGGAGATTTGCCGTGTCCTCACTCAATGGATGACACTCTCATGCACATCCTAGTATCATCGGCAAAGTATGATACAGTGCTATGGTTTACATCTCTGTCTATGTCTGATATGAGAATGAGGAACAGGATAGGTGCGAGTACTGTGCCTTGTGGGACAGCTCTTCACTATGGCAGCATCCGATTTAACTGTTTACCACTACTCTTTGTGTTCGATTGGTTAGAAAGTTGAAGATCCATCTGCCTACTTTCCCAGTTATCCCTTTAGCACGCATTTTGTGTGCTATTACACCATGGATGCTCAAGGATTAATTTCAGCCTCCTCCTGTTTGAATACCCGCCTCAACAAGCAGTCTATATAGCAATGAAACCACGAAACAAGTGGCATTGAAACATTTTCCAAACTGCGGCAAGCCAGGATTCGACCCCACGACACATTGTCCTACCTCAAGAGACAACACAACGTACGTATCACCCTATCCACTACCCCATCGATCCTACAAACATGAGACTAGCGAACTATCTTGTTTCATGTTGCGAAGACACTCATGGCAGTGGATGCTCAAGGATTAATTTCAGCCTCCTCCTGTTTGAATACCCGCCTTAACAAGCAGTCTATATAGCAATGAAACCACCTGCTGCAGGCTCTCTTAGAAAGCTTGCAGCAGGTGACAGACCCGCACTGCGCTATTCTGAGAAAGCTTCCCCTCACTCCTTCAGTTGCAGCCTTGCAACATTACATAGCTCCTGATGACGCACTGAGAAGTGTGAAAGTACTTGAGCTAAAGATTTCCACCCCCCTTGGCTTGTCTTGCACATGTATAAACACGTCGGCCGTTTCCCACCGAGGTAGGGTGACCCAAAAGAAAGAAAAAACTTTCCTCATTCAACACTTTCACCATCACTCATTTATAATCACTGTCTTTGCAGAGGCGCTCAGATACGACAGCATATTTTTTTTTAGACGTCCCTCCAAACTGCCAATATCCCAAACCCCTCCTTTAAAGTGCAGGCATTATACTTCCCATTTCGAGGACTCAGGCCCGGCTAACCAGTTTCCCTGAATCTCTTCACAAAATATTACCCTGCTGACACTCCAACACTCACAGTCAGTGGCCAGGCTTCAAACATCTTTTATTGTACAGCAATAAAGGAATGGAACAGACTGCCTGCACATGTCAAAGTCAGTCATACCATGAACCAGTTCAAGAAGAGAGCCAAAAGGTGGCTAATGAATGTAGCGACAGAATGGGGGAGAATGATTTTTTATTTTTTTAGCTAACACACGTAAATATAAATAACTCATTTTACCATATTCCTAGTATATCTCCTTTATAGTATAATATTAGTATATTATCTCCTTTATAGTATAATAAGGTATTAAAAGGACCCCAATGGAAATAAGTCACTTTGTCTGACTTTTTTGGGTTATCCTAGGTTCTTTACACAAATGCTGCTATGTTTGATAATCTATGTAACTGTATTTGTGTATGCCTGAATAAACTTACTCGTCAGGTCCCAAAAAGCATTCGTCCCCAATTCACTCCTATCAAACACGCTCATGCACGCTTGCTATAAGTTCAAGCCCCTTCGCATTATTATATTTATTGCACGCCACTGTCTGAGATGTTATTTATGTTGTTCTACTCCCTATTTTATTTTTGTCAGTGTATTTTGTCTTTAAATAAAGTCCACTTAGAATATAGGAGGTGGTAGAAGAAAATATTCAATAGCTCCGGGGAGATCCTATTTGTTCTGAGGATGAGGGTCCTCAGTCCAGTTCTAGAGGTGGTACCTCCATATATATATATATATATATATATATATATATATATATATATATATATATATATATATATATATTAAGGCCGTTTCCCACCAAGGCGGTGGCCCAAAAGCAAAACAAAGTTTCTCCTTTTACAATTAGTAATATACACAGAAGAAGGGGTTACTAGCCCCTTGCTCCCGGCATTTTAATCGCCTCTTACGACACGCATGGCTTACGGAGGAAGAATTGTGTTCCACTTCCCCATGGAGAAATATATATATATATATATATATATATATATATATATATATATATATAATTAGTGAGAAATAATCCAATTTATTACCATATTTATTGCCATTTAGTATTTTTTACTGAAAAACTGCAGTAGTTATTTTTTATTGTCATTCCATATAACAAGGAAAACTATTGAAGGCGGCCGTATAATTTGAAATATATAGAGAAAAATGTTTGCTGTATTTCAATTTGCCGTTGAAGTCATTTTTACGATGCTTGTTATTTTTGTTAGAAAACGAATATAGCGCGACTTTCAATTTTTTAATGGAATGACAGGTGAGAGGTTGGGGAGGTGGGTTGGGCGTTTGTAAGAGGGTAGGGGCAAGGGAGGGGGGCATGAGAGGGTTTGTGGAACTGGTGTCTGTTGATATTGTTGGTGAAGATTGGATCTGCCAGAGGGAAGGGAGATGTAGGGAAAGGGATGAGAGGCAGAAGATGAGATGGAGGGAAGGAAGGAGATTTTGCACTGTTTAGATTGCTTTGCACGTACGTATAGCCAGGGTTTTACCGGTGTGCCCCGTACAGAATTTATCACATGACATACATACACTCATTTTCAGTGTTTGATCACTGAGAATGCCCTTGTTCACAGTCCGCGAAAACGAGCGAAGTTATTTATAGTCCTAGAGCCTCACCTTCCTACTCGGTCTCTTTAGTATGGAATAATGCTGTATACTAACGCCCCTCATGAAGACAAGCGAAAATGCACAGAAAACCTTCACAGCTTGTATAAACTCAGTCAAGCATCTAAATTAATTGGAGAGCTTGAAGTATCTCAACTATACTCCTTAAAATGTAGGCGTGAAAGATGTATCATAATCTATACCTGGAAGACACTGAAGGAATTGGTCCCAAATCTGCACACCGAAATCACTACATATTATAACAAAAGGCTTGGCAGACAATGCAGGATACTTCCAGTGAAAAGTAGGGTAGCCATGAATATACCGAGAGGGAAATCAGTGTCAAGGGACTAAGACTCTTCAAAACCATAAGCACAAGGAAGATTACCAACAAACCCCTAGCTGTATTCATTAGAGAACGCGACAAAGTCCTCAAAACAGTTTCTGGTGTGTACATTGGACACTGGGCGACGGGAACCAACAGTTTGATCGATCCGGCCCGCAAGCAAGAAGCCTGGTTTCATACCTGGCCGCGGGAGCGGTGGTCTTCGGAAGCGACTATAAATAACCTACAGGTAGGCAGTAGGTCATGGTCTAACGCCTTACACTACATACTCGGCTTCAGTTATTACACAACTTTGGGCGGCCAGCCCTTGTGTTCCAAAGCCGGACACCAGCAGCTTCAAGCAACGTTTCCCTCAAGGAAGGTTCCTTGACACTGGTGAGGGGCTCTTGATCTAGGGAATTGGATCTGTGCTCCAGTTCCCTGAATTAAGCCTGAATGCCTTCCATCCCCCCCCCACAGGCGCTGTATAATCCTACGGGTTTAGCGCTTCCCCTTGATTATAATAATTCTAGCAATGTTCTGGTTACTCCATTCTTATCAATCTTAATGCTAGCCAGCATGAGATATTGAAGTATGTTCATAATCCCCATATTCGAACGAAATTATTTACAAACATTTATCTCGGGCCAGCAACAAATTCAGACCCAAAGCCTCGCCTTCCACCTAGTCCTAGTCGGTTGGTCTTGCTCTGACACCTCAGACCACAGTCAAATAGGTCCGTCATGCTGAACATGAACTGGGACATTGCATGAAAGCTAGATTTTACCCACATTGTCAGTGCTCTGTTAGAAGAGGCAAGAGAAGCATTAATCTATGACATTCAAATGATGTGTCATATTTATTTGGTGCCCTATTTTTTCTTGTATTTTTTTTTATAGTTAGGGATCCTCGCTGGACCTTTGAGAGCTTGTGTGTGTTAGGTGATACATGGAATGGAGTAGAGGGATTTGCGTACGAGGGAAGAAACATTACAGTAGCTGGATTTGTGAGTGAGTGAAGGAAACTTGGTGAGTAGCGGGATGTGAGATAGATACATGAGAGGAGGGAGTAAATGCTGGAATTTAAGTGAGGGAGGGATTTAAAGCTTGAGGAATTTTAGCCTAAAGGCAAAAGATGTGAGAGGAGCTTAGGATTAGTACGCTTACATACCACTATTGTGTTTGCGGGGGAAGGGGGGGGAGTGAGGTTCAACTCCTGGGCCCAACCTCTTAACCATCCTTTGACCAGTATGATGAGATTCCTTAATTTCACGAGTTATGCATCTATCCTAGTTCCTTACGTCTCAGACATTACTCACACTGACGACGTTTCATTTTGCATCTGTCTGGCTCTTTGTTGAACTTGTATGTCCCATTGTCCTGATGTCAGCCCTTGTAAACTGTTTTTTTTATTCACCTTATCAAAGCCGTTGATTGTTATTATATAAAAGGGAAAGCTCTAAACCCGTAGGAATGATACAACTAGGGAATGTAAGGTAATCAAGTTTGATCCAAGGAAGGGGCGGCTAGATACAATTCCCTGTATCAAGAGCCCTCCACCCCATGATGCTTGGAGGCCGTTGAATATCACTCGTAACACTTTGAAAATAGACACTAAATGAAAATAAATATTTCGACCCCTACTCTTGGATCATCCTCAGCAACAATTACTGTATAAGAGGATTACAGCGTAGTTATCCTGATGTTGAGTTAATATTTTTTTTGTATATTTTCGAAGTGTTAGGTTTCTGAAAACCTGGCTGCGAGAGTAGTCTCTCTGGCATATAACGGACGGAGGATCGAACCTCCACCATTCTTTGCGCTGAGTGATTAATAACATGGGTTTATCGCTTCACATTAAAAAATCTATTCATGGTTTGATAGGAGTAGGGATGCGCCAAGTATCTGTATCGGTGGGTATCAGCTAATTTTGATGGTATTGGTATCTGCCTAAAACCGTGTCTTTGTCGGCAAAAATTTTGGTATCGTCCCATCCCTAGATAGGAGAGGGTACCTTTACCTTTGATGAGTTTCGAGAGTTTTCCTACTCCCGCAGCCTGGTTTGTCTTGTGCTTGCCTGATCAACAGGCTGTTGCTGCTGGCGGCCCGCTAGCCCACATATCCATCACAGCCTTGCGATCTGGCACTTGTTGAGGATACTTGCTTAGTTCCCTCTTGAAGACCTGTACACTTGTCCCAGCAGTATTTCTGATATCTATTGGTAATATGTTGAACAATCTGCGACCATACATGATACAATGTTCTCATTGTGTACACGGCGCACCTGATTTTCACTGGGTTTATTTTTCACTTCCATATATTTCACTCCAGTATGATGTTATGGCAGTGTGCAGATGTGGGACTAGGCCTTCGAGTACTTTTCACGTATATAATCATGTATTTATCCTCCATTCCAGCGAGTATATATGAGTTTGAGGCGTTCCCAGTAATTTAAATGCTTTATTGGCTTTGTGCTGGCCATAATTTATCTCTATATGTTCCAGCTCTCCGATTATCTCTTCTGTCCTGAACGGCGTTTTGTATACAGTCTCTCTGTTGAGTTCTTCATTCTTTTCATGTTTAAGCAGCTGAAACGTATCACCACTGAACGTCTTGTTGTTCTCTTTTACCCACTGGAAAGGGTAGCTACAATTCATGGAATCAAGTCCTTCACAAACATCAAAGCTCGTCCCATTGAAATGGCAGGTTTTCAGCTTGATTTGCAATTGTGGCAATATACACGCATTGTTTTTTTTAATTGTTGAATATCTTTAATACTGGGATTATATGCCTTCATAATCTTCTTAAGTGATGCGAGGTTCAGCTCCGATTCCTTTCTCATAGTTCAGCTCCTTTGTGTCATTGTTCCGGTGGAGAGTTCTTGTTCTAGGTAATTGGAGCTCCCACTCCTTCCCTGGATCAAACCTGATGCTCTAACCCTAGACAGTTGGAATATTTCAGAAATTAGCCTGGATTATTGCTTGTGTGTAAGAGATAATGTACGTCAATACCAAGTATGTGCAATAGCTAGAAATTACACATACACACTCATACATATTTACATACACTATAAGGAAGTGGTGGAGGCAGGCTTCATACATAATTTCAAGAAACGGTACGATAAGGCCCACGAGGCTACGAGGGAGTGAATCTGGCAGATGGCTAAGAGGCGTGGCATGGCGCTGAGACAACACACACAGGAGAGACAGGGGGGACATGATAACGACATATAAAATACTGCGAGGAATTGACAAGGTGGACAAAGACAGGATGTTCCAGAGATGGGACACAGAAAGAAGGGGTCACACTTGGAAGTTGAAGACTCCGATTAGTCAAAGGGATGTTAGGAAGTATTTCTTCAGACATAGAAAGTGACGTAGTGGAGGCAGGAGCCATACATAGGTTTAAGACGAGGTTTGATAAAGCTCATGGAGCAGAGAGAGAAGAACCTAGTAGCAATCAGTGAAAGGCGGGGCCAGGAGTTATGAATCGACCCTGTAACCACAAATAAGTGAGTACGCACGCGCGCATGAATGCACGTATGCGTGCAGGCTTATCCAAACACGTGTGCAGTAGTACATCAAACATAAGGGAGCGTCTGTATAAACTGGTCCTTACTAGAATCGAGTGTAATTCCCAGCGCCTCCAACAGTAAAAATATTTATAATTCATTTAACAGGCAAAATAGAATTTCCCCCTTGTATATACCCCCTTCCCTTCCACTTGAAAAAAAAAATCTTGCTTTTGTTTCTCTTGTGACGACTCCCCTTTCTTACGTTTTCTTTTGTTTCTGCCCACCTATTCATACATTTGTTTTCATTTTTCTCATTGGCTTTTTTTTTTGTTTTTTGTCGAGAACGATCAGAGGGAGAGAGGCTCCAGGTGTCTATGGGAGAAGGTGTGTCATGGTCGCCTGGGCAGTGTCATGGTCTTGGCTTCATGGGTAATGTTATTGTCATCTGAGCAGTGTCATGGTCGCCAGGCCAGTGCCATGGTCGCCTGGGCATGTTTTGTTCGCCTGAGCAATGTCTTGGCCTCCTGGGCACTGTTATTGTCGTCCGAGCAATGTCATGGTCGCCTGGGCAGTGTCATGGTCGCCTGAGCAATGTCTTGGCGCTGCCCGGGCAGTCATTGTCGTCCGAGCAATGTCATGGTCGCCTGGGGAGTGTCATGGTCGCCTGAGCAATGTCTTGGCTGCCCGGGCAGTCATTGTCGTCCGAGCAATGTCATGGTCGCCTAAACTGTCATGGTCGCCTGCACTGTGCCATGATCACCTGCATTGTGTAATGATCGCCTGCAATATCACGGTCTCTTGGGCTGTGTTGATAAGTTTCCTTGAACATCCAACACAGAGATTAAGATGTTTTTAGGATATATCTTTGATGGGTTTCCAGAATTTTTCTACTCCCGCAGCTTGGCCATGGGCCAGACTTGACTAGTCAGCCAGGCTCTTGCTGCAGGCGGCCCACTGGGCCACATATTTTATTTGTCAGTACAAGCGGTTGGGTAAGTCCCTGCTTGAACTAACTATACATGTCAGGGCTGGGGAGATTTTGAAATTTTGTCGCCGAAGTGGCTAATTTATTGTGTACCCCCATATCTATCCTGTGGAGGGTAGCGCAAGAGCATATAGATACACAAAAGCCCTAGGAACTAGGCCCCAAAAGGGTTAACAGGAGTACATCTGGGTTTGTATCTAAAATTGATTTATCTGTTGCATTTTTTTTAGGATTTTTATTTAATATGTCTGGTATCTTTTAATTAATAAGATACTCCTGACATATCACATAGGTTATTTTACTGTCTATCTCTATATTTCTCAACAAGTGGACAATTAAGCACGTAGTGTTCAAGAAAGTGACCATAAGGCTGAGCACATACTTTGCATTCAGCTTGATCATCATCTGTGTCTGCGAAAAGTACTGTATTTGTAAGCCTGGCTACTACATCAGTCAGTTTCTACACATTGCAAGTTACTGGCGCCAAACAGCCGACATGATAAAAATATCTGGTATATAATATGACAAACATCTGACAGATGGTGCTACTCGCTTGTATGTGGTTGAAAGAAATGAATCTCAGGTCCTGGCCCTGCCTCTACATTGGCTGCTGCTTTGTTTACTCCTGACTGTGAGGCCTATTATGTTTATTCTTAAAACTATGGACCTTACCTTTGACAATTTGACTTTGGAGCTAGAGGTTCGAGAGGCTACGCAGATAGGCTTATAGCTGTGTGCCATCACGTGGACTGAGCTCCAGCTCTTGGGCCCCATCTCATAATAAATCGGAAGTTGCATACACGTATGGATTTTTACTATGTTCACAAACCCGTGCTGGCTATAAAGCGCGAATACATCTATGGAGTTTGCTGCCCTCGCACACTGAAGCGTTCTTGTTTTCATGGGGATGCTCTCATCCCGTAGGGGTGATACACCTCCCAAGGAATAAAGGTTAATCAGGTTTAACTCAGGGGGAGAATAGCTCCAATTTCTTGAAGCAAGAACCCTTCACTAGCATCGAGACATTTCATTACGAGGGTACCCGTGAGAACCTCTGCTTTTCCACTACACGTAAGCCAGTCAGTCTACTGTGAAGCGTCATATCGTATTTCCGGCATATAAGGCGCACGAACATAGACGATGTTTCCAAGCAGTTATAGCGTAACGTTAGTAAACAATTGCTAAAGTGTAACACAAAGCCTACCCTTGACCCTGACCTTGAGCATATAAGGCGCAGGGTGATTTTCCAAGACTTTTTGTATTGAAAATAAGCGCGCCTTATGTGCCGGAAAATACGATAAGTCTTCCGACGGTCAGATAATATGCAGTCCACCCATCCTTTCCTTCCTTGCATTCATTTATATTTACGTAAAGGTACTAACCATCGTATAGATGAGTCTGTGAGGAATTCTTTTTAATCTTGCCTGGACCTGTGCGCACACTCATTTGTGTTGCGCTGCATCTCTGGTCCCGCCTCTTAATTGTATCCTTGTGTATTTGTTTCAGGCTTCTAGTGCATTTGTAGCTTTATTTGGTATCTGGTGTATTCACCTGTATGTGCTTGCAGGGGTCGAGTCTCAGCTCTTGGCCCTACATCTTCGTTGATCACTACTAGGTTCACTCCTGGTTTCGAGAGCCTTATCGTACCTCTTCTTAAAGCTATGTATGGGTCTTGCCTCTACCACTCCAGTCTCCATTTCGTTCCACTTCCTGAATACTCTAAGACTAAAGAAATATTTCCTAACATCCATGTAGCTCATCTGCGTTTTCATCTTCCAGCTGTGACCTCATGTTCCTGTTTTCCGCCTCAGACAATCTGTCTCTCCATGCTATCAATTTTCCCTTAGTATTTTGTACGTTGTTATCATATCACCCTTAGTCCTTCTTTCCTCTAGTGTCATCAGGTTGAGTTCCTTTAACCTCTTCTTATAGGACATGCTCCTTAGCTCTGGAACTAGACTCGTTGCAAACTTCTTCCCAATTTCTTGACCTGCTTGACCACGTGCTTTATACTCCAATGTGGCCCTGACTTAGTGTATACAGTGTCATGAATGACTCCTTAGATTTTTGAAAGCTTGTGTTTGTATGTGTGTATATGTGTGTGTGTGTGTTTGTTTGCGTTCGTGCGGAGGAGGTTAGTTAAGCCTGGTCAGCCCCTGTCTGATAAGTGGTTAAAAAACAAATCATAGACCTGTATAACCATTTAACTAATACTTGATAAATACCTTTATAAATAAGAGGCTTCTTTGTTAATTAATCGTCTTATAGGCATATATTTTATTTCAACCTAGTACTGTTGTGATCAGGGCATTCAAGTATATTGTACATTAAAATTAATTTGACTCCATTAAGAAATATACAGGCGCTGTACGACTCGTTTAGTCATAGAGTTCCTCCAAATATACATCTAAATAATTTTACCCGGAATATGCTTGGCTCATTGATTCATCTCACACTGCAAGTAAGAAACAACTATCTTAGTATTGTTATTCATAATAAATGTAATGTTTCTCTCAGATCTACATACATATTTCATAAATGACGATATAGGTTAGCGCGTTAGGTTTAAAACCTATCGACTATCCGTGGGGCTTTAAAACCAGAGTTAGACTAATTAGTAGTAAAAATGTTCTAATACTTAAAATATAGATTAAAGTATCGGCGTATTTACAAGGATACACAAGTGTATATACAGGGATACACTGCGTGCGTCATGGGCTGCTGGTTAGGGTTTAAGCGTATCGACTACATGAGCGTAATTAAGGCTTCACTTCACCTATACACCATCGGTCAAGAATGATTTAATACCTAAAATGGGATTAAAGTACAATTTTGTTGTATGTATACTGAAACATACACCATTTGGAGTATATACACTGGTGCTCAGTGCATTTACATCAAGAGATATACAATTCAGAATATATACAAGAATGCGCACGACATGGCTGGTTGATAGGTATATTAGGGCTAATCCCATCGAGTACACGAAAGTCATTAATTCTGCATGCTTCGTGTACATCGCCAGCCGGGATAACTTGTATCCCTAAAGAGTGGTTAACCTAAACTCTTAGCGCATATACACTGAAAGATATACATTTATCAGTGTGTATGCCTTTGTCCTGTGCACGACGTCTGGCAGTCTACCCATAAATATAAACAGAAACTTTTATAGCAAGAATGGAAATTGAGTGACTAATCGTCATCAGAGGGGAGAGGGGTGCAGACAAGCGCACCAAGCGGCGCCTTCTGGAGGTACACCAGAGTGAGTGTACTCACCTAACTCACATAATTGTGGTTGCAGGGGTCGAGTCTCAGTGTTCCTGACCTCTGGGTGCGTGTGTGTATACACTCAACTATTTGTGGTTGCAGGGCTCGATTCATAGCTCCTGGCCCCTCCTCTTCGCTGGTCATTACTAGGTCTCCCTGATCCAAGAGCTTTATCGTACCTCTTCTTAAAGCTGTGTGTGTATCTTGCTCTCACCTATTTGTGGTTGCAGGGGTCGAGTCTCGGTTCATGGTCTCTGTGTGCGTGCACGCGTGCGAATTGTCGCGTGCATCACAGCTACAGCTAAATATTATGGAGGAAGAAACAAGCAAAAAAAAAACAAAAGGATAAGGTAAATAAGAAACTATAATTAAGTCGGTAATTAAGTTAATTGTAGCACGTTCTGAGAAGCAAGGATGGAGAAGCGTAGAAAGAGTGTGTAGTTAAGTACTAAAATATGACAATATACACAACTTAGAGAGAGAGAGAGAGAGCACTCAGAAAATTAGATCCAGGAAAGGAAGGAAGCTCCCTCAGTTTGCATATTTTGATACGAGCAGCAAATTTTGAGACCGCGTCTTGCTATGAAAAATTCTGAAGCAGCTTCTACATCATGAGTGGCTGTTGTGGCGAGACGGGTGGGACGGAGGGCTGCCTGGGTGCTTGGTGGAGGCTACTGCTACTGTGGCTGCTTGGTACTGTAGGTTACTGTCATTGTCTGGTTGCTTGGTAGAGTACGGTGCTGCCATCTTGGTAGAGCAGTTTTCTAGCTAATTGGTAAATTTAGATAACTGGCTAGTGGCAAAACAAATGACAGGACAGGAAAATGTACAGAAATTGTTTACTAGAGAACTTTCATTACCCGTACACGTACAATCAAACATATGACCTACACACACACACACACACACACACACACACACACATATACACACATACAACAGGCCTAGTGTCTAATCGACATGTGCCTAGGACAAAATGGTAACTAACACACACACACAAAACGAACAAGTGGTATTGATCAATAACAACACTGCGACTAGCCAAGGACTCAAACCCATGTTGTTTTGGCCCGCCTCATGGTGAGCGAAAACCACATGACGCTCTAACCCACAGGACCACCAAATCCTACAAGAATCACGCACCCAGCAGAGCTAGGTGTTTCACCGTGATCCGAAGACATACGGTAGTGTGGGTGCCTCTGAGCTAATTTCATTCTACTACCCATTTGGTGTACTAGCTTCCATAAGCAGTATTTTATATTATTGTAACCACGTCATGTGGTTTTCGCTTACCATGAGGCGGGCCAAAACAACATGGGTTCGAGCCCTTGGCTAGTCGCAGTGTTGTTATTGATCTATATATATATATATATATATATATATATATATATATATATATATATATATATATATGGAGTGTGAGCAGGGTAATATTTTGTGAAGGGATTCAGGGAAACCAGTTAGCCGGACTTGAGTCCTGGAGGTGGGAAGTACAATGCCTGCACTTTAAAAGAGGGGTTTGGGATATTGGCTGTTTGGAGTGACATCTAAACTGTCGTATATGAACGCCTCTGCAAAGAAAGTGATTATGTATGAATGATGATGAAAGTGTTGAACGATGATAAAAGTTTTTTTTTTTCTTTTTGGGTCACCCTGCCTCGGTGGGAAACTGCCCACGTGTTAAATAAATAATTATATATATATATATATATATATATATATATATATATATATATATATATATATATATATATATATATATATACTGTTTAAGCCGAATCGCCGAGTTTGGCCTATTTGACAAGTAGGCACTTTTCTGAATTATCAGAATGAAAATTTGTTTTTGCCATAAATCGGGGCAAATCAATCTGAGCATTACGAAAAAATATATATTATTGATTTTAATTAAAAGTAAATAAATTTAAATTAACCTATGATATAGAGTAGATTTTAGCTAAAAAAATACGTTAGTTTAAGGGAGGTTAGGTGAGGTTTCTGTATTAGTTTTGGTCGCAAATTAAAATCTTTATCTCATTGTCAATGAAAAAATATTTGCTATCATTATGTAAAATTTTGGGGGAAAGTTTATTTTTTAAGGGAGTTAGGTCTATTCGGCAAATTAGGCTTATTAGGTACCACATTATGTATGTATATATAATTATATAATATATATATATATATATATATATATATATATATATATAGGTAGTAGGTTGGTAGACAGCAACCACCCAGGGAGGTACTACCGTCCTGCCAGGTGACTGTGAAACAGAAACCTGAAACTGTTTTACATGATGGTAGGATTGCTGGTGTCTTTTTCTGTCTCATAAACACGCTGGATAACAGGTATATCTAGCTACTTCTACTTACACTTTAGGTCACACTACACTGGCATACACATGCATATATATACATACACACATCTAGGTTTTTCTTCTTTTTCTTAATAGCTCTTGTTCTTTTTATTTTCTCTATTGTCCATGGGGAAGTGGAAAAGAATCTTTCCTCCGTAAGCCATGCGTGTCGTATGAGGCGACTAAGATGCCGGGAGCAATGGGCTAGTAACCCCTTCTCCTGTACAAATCTACTAAAAACGAGAAGAAGAAAAACTTTATAAAATTGGGTTGTCTGAATGTGCGTGGATGTAGTGCGGATGATAAGAAAGAGATGATTGCCGATGTTATGAATGAAAAGAAGTTGGATGTCCTGGCCCTAAGCGAAACAAAGCTGAAGGGGGTAGGCGAGTTTCAGTGGGGAGAAATAAATGGGATTAAGTCAGGAGTATCTGAGAGAGTTAGAGCTAAGGAAGGGGTAGCAATAATGTTGAAGGATCAGTTATGGAAGGAAAAGAGGGAATATAAATGTGTAAATTCAAGGATTATGTGGATTAAAATAAGGGTCGGATGCGAAAAGTGGGTCATAATAAGCGTGTATGCACCTGGAGAAGAGAGGAGTGTAGAGGAGAGAGAGAGATTTTGGGAGATGTTAAGCGAATGTATAGGAACTTTTGAACCAAATGAGAGAGTAATTGTGGTAGGGGACCTAAATGCTAAAGTGGGAGAAACATGCAGAGAGGGTGTAGTAGGTAAGTTTGGGGTGCCAGGTGTAAATGATAATGGGAGCCCTTTGATTGAACTTTGTATAGAAAGGGGTTTAGTTATAGGTAATACATATTTTAAGAAAAAGAGGATAAATAAGTATACAAGATATGATGTAGGGCGTAATGACAGTAGTTTGTTGGACTATGTATTGGTAGATAAAAGACTGTTGAGTAGACTTCAGGATGTACATGTTTATAGAGGGGCTACAGATATATCAGATCACTTTTTAGTTATAGCTACAGTGGGAGTAAAAGGTAGATGGGATACAAGGAAAATAGAATCAGTAAGTAAAAGAGAGGTGAAGGTTTATAAACTAAAAGAGGAGGCAGTTAGGTAAGATATAAACAACTATTGGAGGATAGATGGGCTAGTGAGAGTGTAGGC
This sequence comes from Cherax destructor, assembly GCA_009830355.1. Classification (NCBI taxonomy): domain Eukaryota; kingdom Metazoa; phylum Arthropoda; class Malacostraca; order Decapoda; family Parastacidae; genus Cherax; species Cherax destructor. Next base: position 275,929 of record WNWK01000578.1, read on the forward strand.
AATGGGGTCGAAAATGTATGGGGTAGATTTAAAAATGTAGTGTTAGAGTGTTCAGCAGAAGTTTGTGGTTACAGGCGAGTGGGTGCGGAGGGAAGAGGAGCGATTGGTGGAATGATGATGTAAAGAGAGTAGTAAGGAGAAAAAGTTAGCATATGAGAGGTTTTACAAAGTAGAAGTGATGCAAGGAGGGAAGAGTATATGGAGAGAAAAGAGAGGTTAAAAGAGTGGTGAAGCAATGTAAAAAGAGAGCAGATGAGAGAGTGGGTGAGATGTTATCAGCAAATTTTGTTGAAAATAAGAAAAAGTTTTGGAATGAGATTAATAAGTTGAGGAAGCCTAGAGAACAAATGGATTTGACAGTTAAAAATAGGGAGGAGAGTTATTAAATGGAGAGTTAGAGGTATCGGGAAGATGGAGAGAATATTTTGAGGATTTGTTAAATGTTGATGAAGACAGGGAAGCTGTGATTTCGTGTGTAGGGCAAGGAGGAATAACATCTTGTAGGAGTGTGGAAGAGCCAGTTGTGGGTGTAGGGAAGTTCGTGAGGCAGTGGGTAGAATGAAAGGGGTAAGGCAGCTGGGATTGATGGGATAAAGATAGAAATGTTAAAAGCAGGTGGGGATATAATTTTGGAGTGGTTGGTGCTATTATTTAATAAATGTATGGAAGAGGGTAAGGTACCTAGGGATTGGCAGAGAGCGTGTATTGTTCCTTTGTATAAAGGCAAAGGGGACAAAAGAGAGTGCAAAAATTATAGGGAATAAGTCTGTTGAGTGTACCTGGTAAAGGTATGGTAGAGTTATTATTGAAAGAATTAAGAGTAAAACAGAAAGCAGGATAGCAGATGAACAAGGGGGCTTTAGGAAAGGTAGGGGTGTGTAGACCAAGTGTTTACAGTGAAACATATAGGTGAACAGTATTTGGATAAGGGTAAAGATGTTTTGTGGCATTTATGGATTTGGAAAAGGCGTATGATAGGGTAGATAGGGGGCAATGTGGCAGATGTTGCAGGTGTATGGAATAGGAGGAAGGTTACTGAAAGCAGTGAAGAGTTTTATGAGGATAGTGAGGCTCAGGTTAGAGTGTGTAGGAGAGAAGGGACTATTTCCCAGTAAAAGTGGGCCTTAGACAAGGATGTGTGATGTCACCGTGGTTGTTCAATATATTTATAGATGGGGTTGTAAGAGAAGTGAATGCGAGGGTCTTGGCAAGAGGTGTTGGGCTAAAAGATAAAGAAGCAAATACAAAGTGGGAGTTGTCACAGTTGCTTTTTGCTGATGACACTGTGCTTTGGGAGATTCTGAAGAGAAGCTGCAGAGGTTGGTGGATGAATTTGGTAGGGTGTGTAAAAGAAGAAAATTGAAAGTGAATATAGGAAAGAGTAAGGTGATGAGGATAACAAAAGAATAGGTGACGAAAGATTGGATATCAGATTGGAGGGAGAGATGGAAGAGGTGAATGTATTCAGATATTTGGGAGTGGACATGTCGCGGATGGGTCTATGAAGGATGAGGTGAATCATAGAATTGATGAGGGGAAAAGGGTGAGTGGAGCACTGGAGTCTGTGGAGACAAAGAACCTTGTCCATGGAAGTAAAGAGGGAATGTATGAGAGTATAGTTATACCAACGCTCTTATATGGGTGTGAAGCATGGGTGATGAATGTTGCAACGAGGAGAAGGCTGGAGGCAGTGGAGATGTCATGTCTGAGGTCAATGTGTGGTGTGAATATAATGCAGAGAATTCGGAGTTTGGAAATTAGAGGAGGTGGGATTACCAAAACGATTGTCCAGAGAGCTGAGGAGGGGTTGTTGAGGTGGTTTGGACATGCAGAGAGAATGGAACGAGACAGAGTGACTTCTGAGAGTGTATAAATCTGTAGTGGAGGGAAGGCGGGTAGGGGTCGGCCTAGGAAAGGTTGGAGGGAGGGGTAAAGGAAGTTTTGTGTGCGAGGGCTTGGACTTCCAGCAAGCATGTGTGAGCGTATTTGATAGGAGTGAATGGAGGCATATGGTTTTTAATACTTGACGTGCTGTTGGAGTGTGAGCAAAGTAACATTTATGAAGGGATTCAGGAAACCGGCAGGCCGGACTTGAGTTCTGGAGATGGGAAGTACAGTGCCGGCACTCTAAAGGAGGGTGTTAATGTTGCAGTTTTATAACTGTAGTGTAAAGCACCCTTCTGGCAAGACAGTGATGGAGTGAATGATGATGAAAGTTTTTCTTTTTCGGGCCACCCTGCCTTGGTGGGAATCGGCCGATGTGTTAATAAAATATAAAAAAATATATATATATATATATATATATATATATATATATATATATATATATATATATATATATATGCTAGGAATTCGCAAGAGCAGGCGAAATATTCACAAACACTGATCTCTGGCCGACGGAGATTCGACCCTACGAACCTTGTGACAGGAACGCAGTGCTTTACCGACCGTACCACACTGGACCAATACCTTGGCATCCAGCTCACGCTAGACGTTGATCCAAGGCACCCAGCTTTCAGGCAGGTGGCTTACAGCTTTCGTCTCATCCCTGCATGCATCGACACAACTAGAGATTTTTACAATGCTAGGAATTCGCAAGAGCAGGCGAAATATTCACAAACACTGATCTCTGGCCGACGGAGATTCGACCCTACGAACCTTGTGACAGGAACGCAGTGCTTTACCGACCGTACCACACTGGACCAATACCTTGGCATCCAGCTCACGCTAGACGTTGATCCAAGGCACCCAGCTTTCAGGCAGGTGGCTTACAGCTTTTCATCTCATCCCATGCATGCATCGACACAACTAGAGATTTTTACAATGCTAGGAATTCGCAAGAGCAGGCGAAATATTCACAAACACTGATCTCTGTCCGACGGAGATTCGACCCTACGAACCTTGGACAGGAACGCAGTGCTTTACCGACAGTACCACACTGGACCAATACCTGCATCAGCTCACGCTAGACGTTGATCCAGCACCCAGCTTTCAGGCAGGTGGCTTACAGCTTTCATTCATCCCTGCATGCATCGACACAACTAGGAGATTTTTACAATGCTAGGAATTCGCAAGAGCAGGCGAAATATTCACAAACACTGATCTCCGTCGGCCAGAGATCAGTGTTTGTGAATATTTCGCCTGCTCTGCGAATTCCAGCATTGTAAAATCTCTAGTTGTGTCGATGCATGCAGGGATGAGATGAAAGCTGTAAGCCACCTGCCTGAAAGCTGAGTGCCTGGATCAACGTCTAGCGTGAGCTGGATGCCAGGTATTGTCCAGTGTGGTCGGTCGTAAAGCACTGCGTTCCTGTCACAAGGTTCGTAGGGTCGAATCTCCGTCTGGCAGAGATCAGTGTTTATATATATATATATATATATATATATATATATATATATATATATATATATATATATATATATATATATATATATATATATAAATATAGGAGGTACCACCTCTGGAACTGTCTTGGGACCCTCATCCTCAGAGAAAGAATAAACTTGCTTCAGGGAAAACTCAAAGTTTTCCCTGAAGCTGTTTGAAAAATTTCTCCTACCACCCCCTATATTTTCTATATACTTTATTTAAAGACAAAATACATTGACAAAATACATTGACAAGAATACAATAGTGAGTAAAACAACATAGATAACAACTCAGAGCTACATCTCAAATACTTCGTCCAGCTCCCTGGCAGTGGGCCGCGTGCCCAGAATGCTGCAGGCATTTTCCCTCTGGATCTCAACACTGAGTCTCTGAAAGAGGAAGCTGGCCGCCCTGTAGTCCTTGGTTTCTATGATGAGCTTTTCACCCAGCTCTTTGAGAAACTTTAGAGCACACTTGCCCCATGTTCCAAGGGTCTCCGACCCTATTGGGATGAAGTTATAGCAAAGGGGAAGGCCTTCATATTTGGGGATCTTCTGGGTCTCCCTGTGGCTGGCAGCTATACCCTCTTCAGCTACGGAGTATGGCAAGTAGGTGTCTGCCATTGTGGCGGCACAGGTGTAGTCCCAAGCAATCTGCTTACCATCCTTCCAGGGTAGCATAGTGGCTCCATCAGGACGCTTTTGACTTCCATCGGACCTCTGCACTTGGGGTTCCCGTTGAGCTGGGCAACGGGCTGTGGCGAGGCTTTTCTTTATGATGTTGACCTCCTCATGTCTAGCATACTTCCCTTCTGATGCACATGCATGTATATATACATACACACATCTAGGTTTTTTCTCCTTTTTCTTAATAGCTCTTGTTTTTTATTTCCTCTGTTCTCCATGGGGAAGTGGAAAAGAATCTTTCCTCCATAAGCAATGCGTGTCTTTGAGACGACTAAAATGCCGGGAGCAATGGGCTAGTAACCCCTTCTCCTTTATACATTACTAAAAAAGAGAAGAAGAAAAACTTTATAAAACTGGGATGCTTGAATGTGCGTGGATGTAGTGCGGATAAGAAAGAGATGATTACTGATGTTATGAATGAAAAGAAGTTGGTTGTCCTGGCCCTAAGCGAAACAAAGCTGAAGGTGGTAGGCGAGTTTCAGTGGGGAGTAATAAATGGGATTAAGTCAGGAGTATCTGAGAGAGTTAGAGCTAAGGAAGGGTAGCTATAATGTTGAATGATCAGTTATGGAAGGAGAAGAGGAAATATAAATGTATAAATTCAAGGATTATGTGGATTAAAATAAGGGTCGGATGCGAAAAGTGGGTCATAATAAGCGTGTATGCACCTGGAGAAGAGAGGAGTGTAGAGGAGAGAGAGAGATTTTGCGAGATGTTAAGCGAATGTATAGGAACTTTTGAACCGAAAGAGTAATTGTGATAGGGGACAAAATGCTAAAGTAGGAGAAACATTTAGAGAGGGTGTGGTAGGTAGTTTGTGGTGCCAGGTGTAAATGATAATGGGAGCCCTTTGGTTGAACTTTGTATAGAAAGGGGTTTAGTTATAGGTAATACATATTTTAAGAAAAAGAGGATAAATAAGAATACAAGATATGATGTTGGGCATAATGACAGTAGTTTGTTGGACTATGTATTGGTAGATAAAAGACTGTTGAGTAGACTTCAGGATGTACATGTTTATAGAGGGGCCACAGATATATCAGATCACTTTATAATTATAGCTACAGTGAGAGTGAAAGGTAGATGGGATACAAGGAAAATATAAGCAGCAAGTAAGAGAGAGGTGAATGTTTATAAAACTAAAAGAGGAGGCAGTTAGGGTAAGGTATAAACAACTATTGGAGGATAGATGGGCTAGTGAGAGTATAGGCAATGGGGTCGGTTTAAGAATGTAGTGTTAAGAGTGTTCAGCAGAAGTTTGTGGTTACAGGAAAGTGGGTGCGGAAGGGAAGAAGAGCGATTGGTGGAATGATGATGTAAAGAGTAGTAAAGGAGAAAAAGATAGCATATGAGAGGTTTTTATAAAGTAGCAGTGATGCAAGAAGGGATGAGTATATGGAGAGAAAAAGAGAGATTAAGAGAGTGGTGAAGCAATGTAAAAAGAGAACAAATGAGAGAGTGTGTGAGATGTTATCAACAAATTTTGTTGAAAATAAGAAAACTTTTGGAGTGAGATTAATAAGTTGAGAAAGCCTAGGGAACGAATGGATTTGACAGTTAAAAATAGGAGAGGAGAGTTAGAGGTATCGGGAAGATGGAGGGAATATTTTGAGGAATTGTTAAATGTTGATAAAGATAGGGAAGCTGTGATTTCGTGTATAGGGCAAGGAGAAATAACATCTTGTAGGAGTGAGGAAGAGCCAGTTGTGAGTGTGGGGGAAGTTCGTGAGGCAATAGGTAGAATGAAAGGGGGTAAGGAAGCTGGGATTGATGGGATAAAGATAGAAATGTTAAAAGTGGGTGGGGATATAATTTTGGAGTGGTTGGTGCTATTATTTAATAAATGTATGGGAGAAGGTAAGGTACCTATGGATTGGAAGAGAGCGTGCATAGTTCATTTGTATAAAGGCAAAGGGGACAAAAGAGAGTGCAAAAATTATAGGGGAATAAGTCTGTTGAGTATACCTGGTAAAGTGTATGGTAGAGTTATTATTGAAAAAATTAAAAGTAAGACGTAGAGTAGGATAGCAGATGAACAAGGAGGCTTTAGGAAAGGTAGGGATGGGGTGTAGACCAAGTGTTTACAGTGAAACATATAGGTGAACAGTATTTAGATAACGGTAAAGAGGTTTTTGTGGCATTTATGGATTTGGAAAAGGCGTATGACAGGTTGGATAGGGGGGCAATGTGGCAGATGTTGCAGGTTTATGGAATAGGAGGTAGGTTGCTGAAAGCAGTGAAGAGTTTTTACGAGTATAGTGAGGCTCAGGTTAGAGTATGTAGGAGAGAGGGAGATTATTTCCCAGTAAAAGTAGCCCTTAGACAAGGATGTGTGATGTCACCGTGGTTGTTCAATATATTTATAGATGGGGTTGTAAGAGAAGTGAATGCTCGGGTCTTGGCAAGAGGTGTGGGGTTAAAAGATAAAGAATCTAACACAAAGTGGGAGTTGTCACAGTTGCTCTTTGCTGATGACACTGTGCTTTCGGGAGATTCTGAAGAGAAGTTGCAGAGGTTGGTTGATGAGTTTGGTAGGGTATGTAAAAGAAGAAAACTAAAAGTGAATATAGGAAAAAGTAAGGTGATGAGTATAACAAAAAAAATAGATAACGAAAGATTGGATATCAGATTGGAGGGAGAGAGTATGGAGGAGGTGAATGTATTCAGATATCTAGGAGTGGACGTGTCAGCAGATGGGTCTATGAAGGATGAGGTGAATCATAGAATTGAAGAGGGGAAAAGGGTGAGTGGTGCACTTAGGCGTCTGTGAAGACAAAGTACTTTGTCCGTGGAAGCAAAGAGGGGAATGTATGAGAGTATAGTTATACCAACGCTCTTATATGGGTGTGAAGCATGGGTGGTGAATGTTGCGACAAGGAGAAGGCTGGAGGCAGTGGAGATGTCGTGTCTGAGGGCAATGTGTGGTGTGAATATAATGCAGAGAATTCGTAGTTTAGAAATTAGGAGGAGGTGCAGGATTACTAAAACTATTATCCAGAGGGCTGAGGAGGGGTTGTTGAGGTGGTTCGGACATGTAGAAAGGATGGAATAAAATAGAATGACTTCGAGACTTGGCCACAGACCGGGCCGCGGGGGCGTTGACCCCCGGAACCCTCTCCAGGTAAACTCCAGGAGAGTGTATAAATCTGTTAGTGGAAGGAAGGCGGGGTAGGGGTCGACCTAGGAAAGGTTGGAGGGAGGGGGTAAAGGAGGTTTTGTGTGCGAGGGGCTTGGACTTCCAACAAGCATGCGTGAGCGTATTTGATAGGAGTGAATGGAGACAAATGTTTTTTAGGACTTGACGTGCTGTTGGAGTGTGAGCAAGGTAACATTTATGAAGGGATTCAGGGAAACTGACAGGCCGGACTTGAGTCCTGGAGATGGGAAGTACAGTGTCTGCACTCTGAAGGAGGGGTGTTAATGTTGCAGTTTTATAACTGTAGTGTAAGTACGTCTCTGGCAAGACAGTGATGGAGTGAACGATGAAAGTTTTTCTTTTTCGGGCCACCCTGCCTTGGTGGGAATCGGCCGATGTGTTAATAAAAAGAATATATATATATATATATATATATATATATATATATATATATATATATATATATATATATATATATAATTTGTCTGTAGGTCATATGCGTAATTGTATGCGTACGGGTAGTCGGGTAGTGGAAGTTCTCAGTAAATATTTCGTACATTTTCCTGCATGAATAATTTTTACCTTGTACGGAGCTGTAAGCACAGCAATATTCTAGACAAGAGGGCGCAAGTAATTTGAGCAGTACCGCCATTGGCTTTATTTCTCGTTTTGAAAATTTTCGATATGCATCCTATTATTTTTCTGGCGTTTGTTATGTGTGTGCTTTATTTTTCTTCTCTAAATGACGTCTGATATTATTTTCTTACTCTTTTACCCATTTTTTCTATATTGTATGAAATGTTTGCCTGTACGCATTTTGAGTTCTTTAATCTTCCTATATTTTAGCAACTGAAATTTGTCACCATTAAAAATCATGTTATTTTCATTAGCCCATTATTTTTCTAGATCTTCGACTGAAGCGACTTCTGTACCTATTTTATTATTGTCCAAAATAATGATACAAAGTTATGATTAGTTTATTGATTTATGTCTGTTATGAAGATGAAAAGCAGTAAAGATACTAGAATCGAGCTATGGGTGATTGAACTTTTACCGGTAGTATAGGTTACTACTGGCTGCTTGGTATTCTAAGTTACTGGCTAGCTGTATGACAGAGCAAGTTACTGACTGAATCACTGCTGGGTAGAGCAAGTTATTGCTTGGCTGGATGTTTATCTGGCTTTGTGTCTTTCACTCTCTGGGATTTATATAAATATTTTTACATGTATTTCCAATGTATTGAATGGTTGTTGGGGAGGATGTGGTGATGAGAGGGAGGTAGTGGGAAGCAGTTGAAGAGAGAGGAAAGGGAGTTGATGAAGAAAGGAGAGGAGTGGAAGTTGGAAGGAATTGGTGAATATTTTGAAAGGAGGTGTTGGGGATGAGAGGAACGGGAAGTGTTAGGATGGAATTGGTGAAGAGTGGAGAAGAGAGGGAGGTTTTAGGGAGGAAATGGCAACAAGAGATGAGAGAGGAGTATGGAGGGGAAGGTGGAGAGTGGAAGGGAGCATTTTATGGCGAGTAGAAAAGTGATTGGCTAGGGGGTGATAGGTAAGAGGTGGGGGAGCAGGGGTAGAGGAGGAAGAAAAGCAAGAGAATGGGATGAGATAAACAGGAAATATAAAGTTGATAAAGAGGAGGTGAAGGGGTGACGTAAAGTAGGGAAATGAATGAGGAAGGAGAAAAGTGGTGTGCGATAAAGGAGTCGGCAGAGAAGCACTCTTGAAGAAATTAAGAAATGAAGTCGGAAAAAATGTGACAAACAAAGATAGGGAAAAATTATACAGCAAGTATTTAAAGTGTGAGAGAGATAAACGGATAAATACTTAGATAAATGGGGAGAGATGAAAAGGAAAAATAACGTAAAAATATAAAAATAGTAGGGACGTCAAAGGCAGTATCTTAAAAAAAATCGAGCGGATGTTCATGTATTTTATGTCCGGCGGCCCTAGCCCCCTTCCCATCCCACCCACCACCACACAAATCTCTGGCAGCATCCTGCCTTGTCTGAGATCCTATACAATACCCCTCACAAACTAGAACATTTCTGGTTAATTCCTGACAGCATTCTGCCTTGTCTGAGCCCCTACACATCTTCCTGCACAAGCTAGAACATCTCTGGTTGATACCTGGTAGCATCCTGCTTTGTTTTAGGCCCTACACACCCTTACAAGCTGGAACATCTCTGTTGATACCTAGTAGCATCCTGCCATGTCTGAGGCCTACACCCTCACAAGCTGAACATCTCTGGTTGATACCTAGTAGCATCCTGCATGTTTTGAGGCCCTACACACCCTACAAGCTGGAACATCTCTGGTTGATACCTAGTAGCATCCTGCCATGTCTGAGGCCCTACACACCCTCACAAGCTGGAACATCTCTGGTTGATACCTAGTAGCATCCTGCCATGTCTGAGGCCCTACACACCCTCACAAGCTGGAACATCTCTGGTTGATACCTAGTAGCATCCTGCCATGTCTGAGGCCCTACACACCCTCACAAGCTGGAACATCTCTGGTTGATACCTAGTAGCATCCTGCCATGTCTGAGGCCCTACACACCCTCACAAGCTGGAACATCTCTGGTTGATACCTAGTAGCATCCTGCCATGTCTGAGGCCCTACACACCCTCACAAGCTGGAACATCTCTGGTTGATACCTAGTAGCATCCTGCCATGTCTGAGGCCCTACACACCCTCACAAGCTGGAACATCTCTGGTTGATACCTAGTAACATCCTGCCATGTCTGAGGTCCTATACATCCTAGGTTTCTCTTATTGGAATAGCAGGTAGTATCGTAGGAGGCAAGCAAATGTAAATTATTTTGGTTACAATGTTATTTGTTATTTTTTAGAAATCTTGTTCATTGCTCTCCATTAGCTATTCCGCCTCTGGCTGAAGCAACACAGAAATACATTCGCTTCCCGATATTCATTACATAAGTAACCCACAAATTTAAGAGGGAACTACACTTTTATTTATATACTTGTGATAAATGTGCACTCACGACTCTTCCTGTCAGCAGTAGTGCAAACAGAGGGTATTACACAGGATACAATAGGTTGGCGTCAGACCCCATTGGGTATAGATGTTTTGGTCCCTCCTATATCATAATATTATAGACACACACACTATGCGCGTAGGTACGTATTATATATTTTGCCTCTTGTGACCACTAACACATAAACGCTATTATTGTAGGGAAGTGCTAAACCGTAGGGGCCATACAACACTTGTTTAATTATGGATATTCAGGTTCGATCCGAGGAAGGAAGGAGAGTTCCAATTCTTGGATCAACAGCCCTTCCCCAGCAGACATAGACAACAAAAATATGACTTCAGTCATGCATATATTGTTATATAGCTGCAGTCGTGTACCATTCTAGATACCAACTTGTAGAACACTCAGAGATGAGGAATAAAGTATACGCCCAAAGATAATTTTAGTTTAGCAGGTATTCTCACCACCAGAACGTACATAGTTATTTACACTATGTCCAGTGCGTATGGACCAGTTAAACCGAATAACGAATAGCAGGGAGGGTAAATACAAGAACACTCACTGCTACAAAAGGAGATTATATTATGCTGCTAACCAACCCGAGGCCTGTGAGGAACTGACGGTCTGTCTATCCCTTCATGTAAGGTAACTTCACCCAGGACCTTCCCCACTCTCTCCCCTCCCTGACTCACTTTGAAACTATCAGACAGCCTCCAACACGCGTTGAACACGCCATACCACTATGGTGCATGCATATTTGCAAGCAATGACCAACCGTGCCTAAGCAAGGTTGACATACAGGAATGTGGTTATGTTAAGAGGGTTCGTAGATGGAGTGATGGTAGAAGGAAACAACTGTAGACTCTTATGGAGGCGTAATATTGGTAGTCGTGGAAAAGCCCAGCCTGTCACGTCTGCTCACTGCTATGCCTAGTCAAATTCTGAGGCAGAGGCTTTTTGAGTGGTGGCCTACTCAGCGCACGCCATTCTTTGTATACGAAGATAGAGAAGAGTCTATATTGTATTCTAGATGATGGTCATGCCATTTTGTAAATAAACTGCAACTGCCTATGAAAGGTATTGAAAGAGATTTTACGTATAGCCTTAGCGGCAATGAATATGGAGTCGGATGTCGTCGTCTTGTCTGCTGTAGTGTTTTTCATTTTATTTAATTGTGGTCGTTTTACTGTTTTAACTATTAATTAGGTATGAGACGGTACCAAAAATTTTGGCCACACTGATACTCAGTTTTAGACCGACACCGATACCATTCAAAATGATCTGATAACCACATCCCTACTATTAAATATTCTTATGTGGGTCACACAACACAAAGGTGTGTTAGATGCTTGATCCCTCGCTCGCTGATCGCGAGACAAACACGCTAGTGATTTATAGCATAAGCTATAAATTTGTTATGCTGTGCCTTCTGTTTATGTAGTTCAGTTTCAGTTTACCAACCCTATTTTTTTTTTTTTTTTTTTGCTGAATCTGAAATTTTGTGGAATATTAAAAATCCAGGATGGGTGATAAAGGCGCTCACTGATCACCTGTAAATTTGTAGACACATATATCAGCATGAATGTTGAGCATTTTAATTAAATGGATTCCTCATTTTATGTTCTTCAGGTCAAAGGAGATCAATTTTTACGCTGTAATTAGGATTGGATGAGTCAGCATAGGAAAAGACAATATGGTTGGAGGGTCAGTTGTGCTGGTTATCCGTGAAGCAGGACCACGTGTTTTGTTGCAAATCTGGACACTTATTTTAAAATAAAAACATTAGCATTCCTATATTTATGGTTCTTTCAGAAGTGAAGTAGAGGAAGATATCAAAATGCTTTAATATTTTTTTTAATTTGTTTCCAGGATAGTAACAAATGTTTCTTGCTTTTAGAACGAGGTGAACGATGACTTCAGGAGTGCTTCGTTAAGTGTAGTAACTTCTTCTAAATCAATCTTATTATATCAGGAACATGGAGGCTGTTTCTTCATATAGACTACATCTAAAGCCCATACAGAATACAAGACTTTGATGCCTGCGAGGGGCTCTTGCTCCAAGGAACTGGATCTCTTCTTCCTCTCCTTGGATCGAACCTGATTATCTTAGATTCCCCCAGGCGCTGCATGATCCCTATGGGTTTAGAGATCCCCTCCCGTGAATGTAATAATACAAAATCCTTCCCATCCTGTTTCCACTCCTCCCTTTTCCTTCCCACTTACTCCTTCCTCCATCCTTCTTTCGCTCCCCTAATCTCCTGTCATCCCTCGCCCCCTTCCCTCTCTTCTCCCAGTCTAACAGCGATCATAACAGAGTACAGAATTACCGTCTCCTTCCCTAGCCTTCTCTTAAAGGTGATTTAGGCGGACCTTTCCTCTCTTTACTTAGGTCGGCCGCCTTCAAATGGTCACCAAGCTTGTCAAAAAACTCTAACTTCATTAAGGCACTTTATTTTTGCTTCGGAATTTATTTGTAACCAATTCATATGTCGTTTAAAGATTTTTCTTTTTTGCTTAATGAAATTTGTTGTTATTACGCGATTTTATAGATGAGTTACCGGAGACGGCAGAATCGTGGAGATATAGTAGGTATGAGGTGATCAGTCCCTCAACTACTACTTGCGCTGAGTGGCCCACACGGGCTTAGCGCTTCAAAAAATATCATATGCCGAGTCTTTGGATGGTCCCAGTGCTTCTTATAATTAGTATTTATGATTCATTTCGATCTGTCATATAAAATAATTTTCCTGAGTTTGTGATAGTCTAGAATCTAGATGGAGTGCGGAATAATCTATGAGGTTAAGGAGAATGAGGAATAATCTGTGAGATCTAAGGAGAGTGAGGAATAATCTGTGAGGTCAGAGAGTGAGGAATGAGAATAGAGAGCTATGTCAGTAAGGGCGGCCGAGACAGTATCTAGCTCATGTTCTATTGAAAGAACTAGACACCTTCAAGGTTAGGGTTGTCCACTCTTGATGTGGAGGCCGAGAGTATATGTGGGACGACTCTTGGCTATGGTGGAGTTACTGTCCCTAATCTAGTGTAGCACCAAGATATAACTAACCAGTGATGAGGTGGTATTGTTATACTTAGGAAGTTTTAACACTATTTGAAATTAACTCTGTCACCCATAAGAAGATACGTTCTATAACCACTGGCCACTATCCTCCGTCAAATTGAAAAGCGAAGTGCTCCTTCTTCCCCGCTTTTATATTCATTTATTTTCACCCTCTCTTTTATCCCTCCCTTCCTCTGTCCTTTCGCAACGTAACCCCAACTCTAGCCTCCTCCACCTCGCCACTTTCCATGACATAACCCCAACCTAACCCTCCGACGGAGCACTTATATTAATCAATTAATCTTCTCTTTATCCCCTAACCCCCTAGAGGCTCGATCGATCCTTCCATAATTTAGGCCCACAAATATATTGGGGTAGAGGAAGGAAAATTAGGTGGACAGAACAGTTGAGAATGGGATTGGTGGGCCATGCCACTCTCCTTGCAGATGTCCTTGATGACATCCCAACTCTTCTTTTTCTTCATTCTTATTCCAGTCATATTGTCTTGTATATAAATGAGTACAAATAGGAAGAGCGTCTGTCTCGCGCTCAGCAGACGGAGAATCAAGCCTCCACCACGTCTTGTGTTGAATGACCCATATGGGTTTAGCGCTTAACATGAATTAATTGTCATTAATTGTATGTGTTCTTAGTTATTAATAGAAATGGACAGCCTAGTAACGCTTGCTGTACTCCAGGTATACAACTGGTAAGACACCGGTTTCATTTTTTCCAATAAAAGTTAAGATATATATTTAATAAAAAATATTAATTTAATGTAACAAGTCTCAACCTACAGATTTTAATGACCATTTATATTTAATTAAAATTAGTGAAACATTATATATCATATGTAGACAAATATGAGAAAATTTACCCTGGTGAGTGGTTGCATATCCACTGAGAAGTTCATCCTTCAACACCCGGACCAGAAGTTAAATAATAATCACTAAAATAAAATAATATTTTGCAAAGCGCCACTAAATAACTTACAATATAAATGATCTTATAATCGTAGACCATTTTCCGACCTGATATACGAGATAGCAGCGTAGTGGACAGAGAAACTGCAGCGTAGTGGACAGAGAAACGTGGAAGTTTCATTGTACATAAATGTAAAAATGTTTCGGTTACAATAACGTTCAACGTGAATACAATATATTTAGACTGGCTGATCCATACAAGCTTAGCGCTTGTTTTTTAATAAAATAATAATAGAATACGAACAGGACTTGGAATAATCATTAATGATCAAGTTTACAAAGCAATGTATAGCAGAGCGTAGCGTAGCTACCAGTGTTAGGACGAGTGGGGGGAGAATTTTTGTTTATTCTTCATCTGTCTTGTGTAGGATTTTTAGCAGTACAAGAATAACTAATTTTAGCGTTACTCTTTCTCTCTCTCTCCATAGCTTTCTTCATTTTCCTTCATTTATATATATATATATATCATTAGCGTATGTTTATATTTGACTAATTTTTAATGTAGATGAAAACAGCTTATTATTATTAGTTATATTGCATATTTATTCAGAGCTTGAATATTGTTACTTCAAATGAGTGTTATATACTTGTTTAAGTAAATGTCTGTATGTGTATCTTCATGTGTTTGTGTGTGTTTACTTGTATGTGTATTTGTCTGTCACATGTATCTCCCTGACTGTGTGTCTACTGGATCAGTCTGTTACCTTGCCTCCTTTGCCTGCCTGCTTGTCTGCCTGCATACATGCATGCCTACCTGCCTGCTTGTCTGCCTGCATACATGCATGCCTACCTGCCTGCTTGTCTGCCTGCATACATGCATGCCTACCTGCCTGCCTGCCTGCCTGCTTGTCTGCCTGCATACATACATGCATGCCTGCCTGCCTGCCTGCTTGTCTGCCTGCATACATACATGCATGCCTGCCTGCCTGCCTGCCTGCCTGCTTGTCTGCCTGCATACATGCATGCCTACCTGCCTGCCTGCCTACCTGCCTGCCTGCCTGCCTGCCTGCCTGCATGCCTGCCTGCCTGCCTGCTTGCCTGCCATCTGCTTGTATAGTGATGGCCTGTTTATCTAAACACCTGGCTGTAATTCCCTCTTTGAGTGTGCACCAATTAAACTGAAAACGGGCGAGCGGATGTGGAAAGAATTTAGTGGGATTGTTGGACCAGTGTCAAGTGGTAATTGATTAGATTTTAAATAGAATTTGATCAGAATACTGGAGCGATTAGAATCAGAATGTCACACATTCTAGATACAAGCATTGATTACATTTACAATATCATTCATTGAAAACTATGAGTAGTTAAATCTCTAATGCCATGACGCAAATGATAATATTTGAAGACTGTACGAGTGATTAGACTTTAAATATTTATACTGATGTGACTGGAGTGTTGTCAAGGAAACCACATTGATCGGTGGTTGTCTGTCCAGAGGCTCAGTGTCGTCCCTGATGATGAAACTCGCCAAACACGAAAAGTCTCCCAGTAATATTTAATGATAACAGCAACATTGTACTAATATACGATGGTAGTTAAACCAGAAGAATGACAGTGAGAAGGATTATATATAGAAAATACAAGAATAAAGCTGAGCAAATAACTCTTCTCCTCTCTCTGTATTGTTATTCTTCGTCTTTGTGTTTTTCTCGTATTTTTTCCGTTTATCTTCCCTTTGCCTCATCTTTAGTTTTCTTTCCCTCGTGCTTGTATTTATTTTATTACTATTTTAACCTTTACCTTCTCATCTTTCTTTTTCTAACCTCCTCTTCCTCCAATTCATTCTCCATCCTTTTCCTCTTTGTTTTCCCGCTCTTTTCCCATTATTTGTGATATTGAGCTCTGACGTCAGCAGATTATCTGAACCGTCTCCGAGCTTTGATAGAAGGTGATGTAATCAAGTGATTGAAGTCAATCTAGGTGGCCAGGGTTTCCTTAAGATCATATAGGATTATATAAGGTCAATCGAGTCACTGGACGGTCGGGCAAGGTTGAGGAGATTGTCTTAAAGGTCAAACTGGGTCGCTAGGATTAACTCTTAAAATAGCCAAGGTGAAAAAACTGGCCGTGATATGCTTATAGGTAGTAGGGTGTGTGTGTGTACTCACCTAATTGTGGCTCCAGGGATCGAGTTTTAGCTCCGCTGCGTGAGCCCTATCATACCTCTTATTAAAACTATGTCTAGCTTGTTCCACTTCCTGACCATTTTAAGGCTAAAGAAGTATTTTCTAACATCCCTGTGACTCTTGTACCTGAGACCCGCCTCTCGAACAGACTCCCACTGTCCACTCTGTCATTCCTTTCAATATTTTATACGTCATAATCGTGTCAACTTAGGTTTATCTGTCTCTCTAGTGTCGCCAGGTTTAGTTCCTCTAGCCTCTCCTCATAGCTCATACCCCTCAGCTCTGACACTAGTTTCGTTTCAAACCTTTGCACTTTTTCCTGCTTCTTTACATGCTTTACCAGATGTGGGTTCCATACTGGCGCTGCATACTCCAAGGTAGACCTGACATATACCGTCTGTAAGGTCGGAAAAGCCTCTTTGTTGATGTTCTTGAAAGCTCTCCTTAATTAAATTTGCCAGACTCGCGTTTGCGTCGGGCGAAATGCTCTTCTCCGATTTTTAGAACTTTGCATTTGTTAGGGTTAAATTCCAATAGCCACTTGTCAGACCAGTCCTGTAGCTTGTCTAGATTCATTTGTAGCCTTTCCTGGTCTATTCATGTTTGTATTCTTATTAGCTTCACATCATCTACAAACAGGAAAACCTCTGACTACTTTTCCTCTTGTCATGCCATTTACATACACAAAGAGCAGTATCTCAAAGTACTGACCATTGTGGAACCCCATTCGTCACACTCGCTCATTCCGACACCTCCTCCCTGACAGTAGTTCGTTGCTTACTTCTCGTTAAGCATTCCTTGATCCGCTAGAGTGCTTGCCCTGTCATTTCTGCCTGCTCCTCAATCTTTTGTGCCGGTCTCTTGCTTGTCAGTCACCGGGTGTCAAAGGCACTTGCTGATAGACAATTGGCGGTGTTGTGATTTTTTGTTTCTTAATTACTGTGTGTGTATTTTATATGTCGTTATCATATCCCCCCTATCTCTCCTGTCCTCCAGTGTCGTCAGGTCGATTTCCCTTAACCTCTCCTCGTAGGACATACCCCTTAGCTCCTGGACTAGTCTTGTTGCAAACGTTTGCACTTTCTCTAGTTTTCTTACGTATTTGGTTAGGCGTGGGTTCCAAACTGGTGCTGCATACTCCAATATGGGCCTAACGTACACAGTGTACAGGGTCCTGAACGATTCGTTATTAAGATGTCAGAATGCTGTTGTTAGGTTTGCTAGGCGCCCGTATGCTGCAGCAGTTATTTGGTTGATGTGCGCTTTAGGGGATGTGCCTGGTGTTATACTCACCCCAAGATCCTTTTCCTTGAGTGAGGTTTGTATTCTCTGGCCCCCCTAGACTGTACTCCGTCTGCGGTCTTCTTTGCCATTCCTTAATCTTCATGACTTTGCACTTGGTGGGGTTGAACTCCAGAGCCATTGCTGGACCAGGCCTGCAGCCTGTCCAGATCCCTGTGTGTGTGTGTTTATGTATGTACGGTGTGTGTGTGTGAGTGTGTTTTATGTATGTACGGTGTGTGTGTGTTATCACGGTTTTCGTGCAAGCTTTAAGCATGCGAGTGTACATGTATATATAAATTGTAAGCTTAACAATGTCAGCGTTGATACATAAACAGCTTAAGCTTAGAAGTGACAGCGTTGATACACAGCTTAAGCTTAGTGTCGGTGTTGACAAATACACAGCAGCAACAGCATCGTGCCCAGCTGACACCTGGTTATACCCAATCGCTGTATCTTCATCGTACTCATTGATTGTGTGTGTCCTCTTGTTCTTGCTGTCTTTGTTCTTTTTTGTTTTTGTTGAATTATTCTGTTCTTGTCTAGCATTTTTTTGTTGACTTTGTCCTGTTCTTGTTTTCTTTTTGTTCTTATTGATCTACTGTTATTGTTTTCTCTGTTCTTTCCTTGTTGGTATTGTCCTGTTCTTGTTGACTTTGTTCTGTCGTATTTTTTGTCCTTGCCTTGTTGGCTTTGTCCTGTTTTTATTGGCTTCTCTATTCTTTTGGTCGGTTTTATTATTTTTTTTTGTCTTGTGCTTTTGTTGGCTGTTTTGCTCTTGTTCATATAAACTTCTCTAGGTCAGTGACTCACGAACTAGTGGTCAGTGACTCACGAACTAGTGGTTAATGACTCACGAACTAGTGGTCAATGACTCATAAACTAGTGGTCAGTGACTCATAAACTAGTGGTCAGTGACTCACGAACTAGTGGTCAGACTCATAAACTAGTGGTCAGTGACTCATGAACTAGTGGTCAGTGACTCACGAACTAGTGGTCAAGTGACTCACGAACTAGTGGTCAATGACTCACGAACTAGTGGTCAATGACTCACGAACTAGTGGTCAATGACTCATGAACTAGTGGTCAGTGACTCATAAACTAGTGGTCAGTGACTCATAAACTAGTGGTCAATGACTCACGAACTAGTGGTCAATGACTCACGAACTAGTGGTCAATGACTCACGAACTAGTGGTCATGACTCATAAACTAGTGGTCAGTAAAAATCGACAACTAGTGGTCAATGACTCACGAACTAGTGGTCAATGACTCACGAACTAGTGGTCAATGACTCACGAACTAGTGGTCAATGACTCAAACTAGTGGTCAGTGACTCACGAACTAGTGGTCAATGACTCACGAACTAGTGGTCAATGACTCATGATACGTATAAGTTCAGTCGAGCACCTTAATTACTGGGAACGTTTAATCCCTTGACGTGTACGTACTCCTTGGAACGCAGGCGAGACAGATGCATCATATTTTACACCTGGAAAGTCCTAGAAGGACTGGTTCCAAATCTGCACAGAAAAATCAGCGCCGTGAGTACACTGAGATGCAACAACCTAAGTGTAAGAAGCCCTAGACTATTCAACAACCTCCCATCGTACATAAAGGAAATTACCATTAGACTCCTGAAAATAATATACATAAAACTGGTTATAATTATAACCATAATTTGTAAAGGGGTGGACCGGTCAGCTAGCGCAAGGCTTCGGTCAGATGACCAAAAGCTCCAGCTGTGGGTCATCATATGACTAAGACCCGCGTCAGGAAACACTTGTCCTATTTCCTGACAAACCTTACCTAACCCAATAGACCCCACCCATCTCTCACAATTTCTCAGCATCTGTAACAATCTCTGCAACAAAATCTTACGAGAAGATATCAAAAACACGACTGGAACCAGTGTAGAAGCCTTCAAGAAGAAACTGGACAAGTATCTTCACCAAGTGCCAAATTAACCAGGCTGTGATGGATATGTGGGGCAGCGGGCCTCCAGCAGCAACTTCCTGGTTGACCAGGCAAGCACCAGACGAGCCTGGCCCATGGCCGAGCTCCGAGAGTAGAGAGACTCTCGAAACTCATCAAAGGTCATACATGGGTGAGAGGGTGTAATCTTACAGCCAATAGTATAGTCATTAATACACAGCTGAACGGAAGTATATCCTTCTATATGTATGGTTTTTTTTTCTCTCTCTCTCTCTCTCTCTCTCTCTCTCTCTCTCTCTCTCTCTCTCCCTCTCTTTCCACCCTTCGACTGGAGGTGTCTTAATGAAGGGCTCTTGATCCCAGGAATTGATGCTATCCCCTTCTTTGGCTCAGATCTGATTGCCTCCCATTCCCTAGGCGCTGTATGCCTTTACGAGTTTAGCGCTTCCCTGAATATGGTAATTATAATAATTAGAATTATTATGAGAAAATGATTATTATAAGAAAATAATTGAAAATTATTATCGTTATATTATCCAGTGTTTTCCCCTTCCTCCTTTTTTCAACTTTCTTGCCCTCCTGCTCTTTCACGTAAATGGCTCTTGATCCAAGGATTTGAAGCTACCTTCATTTAAACCTGATTTACTGTAATTCCCCAAGTGCTGTATGACCTACGGGTTTAGCGCTTCCCAAGTGATCAGGGTGCGCGGAGGTTCAGTCCTGGGGAGGAGTATCGAGCCTTCATCATTTCCTTCTTCCTGGCAGGGTAGCGCCGAGGGTCAGTCCTGGAGAGGAGTATCGAGCCTTCATCATTTCCTTCTTCCTGGCAGGGTAGCGCCGAGGGTCAGTCCTGGGGAGGAGTATCGAGCCTTCATCATTTCCTTCTTCCTGGCAGGGTAGCGCCGAGGGTCAGTCCTGGAGAGGAGTATCGAGCCTTCATTATTTCCTTCTTACTGAAGCGCTATGAGTGAAGTTGATAGTGCAGTGTGCTGGTAAGGCTTCACAATCAGTGTTGATGGTGATAGTGTTGGTAATAGATGAGAGTGCTGGTAGTGGTGGAGGTGGGGTGATGTTGTAGAGGTTATAGTTGTGTGTAGTGAGGTTTGGGGCGTCGACAGTGATGGTAGTTGTAAGGGTAGTAACGTGAGTAGTGGTGGTAGTTGTGGTGAGGTTTGGTGGCCTTGATAATGGTGGTAGTTGTGAGGCTTGATGGCCTTGATAGTGATGGTAATTGTGGTGATATTTGATTGCGTTGGTAACGGTGGTATTTGAATGAATAAAGTCAAACTATCGTGGATAGAACAACTAACAAATATTACTACTAATATTATTACTTATATTTCTACCAATACTATTGTTGCAACTGCTGCCACCACCTCCTCCGTCTTTTCTTTCCCTCTTCCCTACCTGTCTTCTGATCTTCTCGGCTTTTTCACCCTCAATTTTGACTTTATAATGATGATCCAGGAGGGATCGAAACGTCGTCTTAATTTTCATTTCTAAGTATGAGTTATTTGTGATTGGTGGTATTTACCATAGAGGCGTCAGTGGAGGTAGTAGTTGTGTTAAAATTTGTTGACGTCGATAGTATTGATAGTTGTGGTGAGGTTTGTTGACATTGATAGTGGTAGCAATTTCCGTGAGGAGTGGCAGTGGTGGTACTGGAGATGTCGATGGTGGTAGCTGGTGTTGGAGATAGTGCTGGCGGTGGTGTTGATAGAGGGTCCAGGTGTGTTCTATCACGCCATCTCTCCTGCTGGTGATCTCGTTAATGATGGTGACGTTGTTGATTAAGAGGGATGGGGGGAGGGGGAGGCGGGGTTCTTGAGATCGATACTCGACTTAGGATTCCATTGCATCAGTAGTATTAAAAGTATTCAGGTGGCTGTAATAGCATTTGTGTGTAACACAAAGCTATCAACACCACTACTGTCCCATGGGGATCCAATGTATTGTAGATCTTAGAATATTACGATTACCAATTGGTTTAGAGACACGTGAGCAAGTACTAGGACATATTTATTACAAAACGTTTCGGTCCTGAAACCTTGATCACTTCTAACATACAGATTAAAAAGACAATATATATAGGCGGAGAGTGAGGTGTGAGTGACGCATGGTGACCTGAAGAATGTTATATTGGGATGAGGACACAGGTCTACTTGTCCTCATCCCAACATGACATGCTTCAGGTCACCATGTGTCACTCTCCGCCTATGTATATAATGTTTATTCTTAACCTCTGTATGCTAGAAGTGATCAAGGTTCCAGGATCGAAACTTTTATAATAAGTTTGTCCCAGTGTTTGCTCAATGTCTTTCTAAACCAGTTTGTCGGTATCTATTACCAAGGTTTATACTATTCCCAATAACTGCGACTCACTTCAAGCCATAGAATAGGTGGGGTTCGAACCCTAAAACTCCCAGGCCAGTGCGCTAACTTGGAAGTTTCATGACTCCCTAGCCATAGGTTCAAACCCCACCCATTCTGTGATTTGTTTGCAATCATGTTATTACGATTTCGTGAGTCAAAGTTTGTACATAAGCTCACTTTGCCCCAAGTTTAATAAACCCGTAAGGGGCAGAAATTCAAAATTTGAGGAGTTGTATATTTCAGCTTCCAATAGCCTCTTCAGAGGCCATTTTTGGTATCATCATCCACTACCGGACCGGACCGCTGGGGGTTCATCCCCGGAACACCCTCCAGGTATACCATTCCTTTATTTTTAATGCAGTTCCTCGTCCTAGAATATTAAATATAAAATTTAAGACACCGAGGCATTTAATTATATCTAGGCGGAACACCACTCAATTAAGTACTGTATACTAGGCTAACACTTGGTAGACTAAGACTTCCAGCATCTAGTATAATCTAAAACACATGTAATATTAAGTAGAAGAAGCATAACATCAAGTATAAAATACTGTCAGTTGATTATCATAAAGGTAACCCATCCTCATAGCATCAAGGCACCCCTAGTAGCATCAAAGCAACCCTTCTAGAATCAAGGCAACACTCGTAGCATCAAGGCAACACCAGTAGCATCAAGAACCCCGTAGCATCAAGGCACACCAGTAGCATCAAGGCACCCTAGTAGCATCACTGTCCCGAAGCATCAGGGGCACCATCTCAGAACTTTCAAAACGAACATCCATGGTCCATCAGAAATCCCTAGTGTCATCATTAGAAAAATCATCCTTCCTTGTGAGGAGGCACCGTAAACATCAAAGAACAAATCCTTGAGCTTCAAAGCTCACATTGAGCATTAAGTAACTCATAGGATCAACGCTCATCATGAGATCAGGTACTCATTGGATCAAAGAGTACCATGATATATATACCTGAAACTCATAGGGTCAAGGTCCTCATAGCTGCACATCCCCATAGGATCAAGGAAGATATGGGATCAAGTGTAAACTAAAGAGCAAGGCAGGCCGGTGGGTAGCATCAGAAAATAAGACTATCTGAGAATTCACACAGTTACTGAGAAATGTTGATTTAATGCGCTTTGCAACTGTAGACTGCCTTGATACTGGTGGAAGGATCTTGATTTATGGAATTGGAACTATCCTACCTTTCTTAAAACCTAGTTAATTCCCATTTCCTAGGTGCTGAATGGTCCTTACTGGTTTATTGCTTCCTCTTATTGATTAGTAAAAGTGTCGATTATAGTTGGTTTAAGAAATATATTGGCCTTAACTGTTCATCATGTTGCGGGGTTTGGAACCTTATTTTGTGTGCTAGACACTACTAAGTACAGTGCAAATCTTTATTTATACACGACGTTTCCCACTAGAGGTTGATCAGGTCAGGTTATTTTGCATAGTATAGCTTTGGAATCTCCACTTTGTCTAATCAAAATCAAAGTGCTTACATTTTGTAAACATGACAAACACGCCAGAAATTTGGCCGCCTATTTTATCTGGTAAATCGTTTGGTTCCGACCGGGGATTTGATCCGGCTAAGACCGCATTTTGGAATATGGTCAAAATACTTCACGTAAACGGCCGCGTCTCGTTGGGTAGTGAGCACGTATGAGCCAGCCGCTGTGGAGAATGGGACTGGAAGTGGAGGTTTGTTGTACTGGGAATATAAGCTGCGGTTGGGACAGGAAAAAGCGAGGTTGAGGGCACCTTCACGCAGCGGGTACCGTAAGGAACACTGAGCAAATTGCAGTATTGCGGTTGCACAGAAGACATTGGCGAGCGAGCACTTGGGACCGATAAGAATAATTGTGGAGTGGTAAGGTAACGTTTGGAGTCAGAGTGAAAATTGTGGTAGAAGGCCTATTAGAGTTGCTGACATGACAGGATTGAGTGAAGAATGTGTTTCACGCTCGAGTAAAACAAATGAGTGACATATCATGTACTAAGCCTACCAAATTCTCTGATATGGCAAGTGAGAATTAAAAATGTGAGACTTTTATTTTAACGAAATTAGATGCACCACACCGTATGGCAACCTTGACCTGTATAACACTTTACAAAGTCAATTTAATTTATCTAGACTGTAGTTTTGGCAAGAGGTGAAATTGAGACACTAGGTTCGCTCGGTTTAGCTCATGCGAGAATAACACCTACTTAACCATGTGGATTTTACTAAGGTCAGGTTTCTCTCAGACGTTCTGTTTTTGAGTTAATACTTACTCAGATTAGAATAAAATAAATAAAGCTAGACAAACATTTTGAAAGTATCGTATCGTTTCTTAAGATTTCTTATGAAGTCCATAAAACTTGACAAGGTACTTTTGACCTCATAATACTCCTTCAAATGATAGTGTTGCTGAACTCTTGATACAGAAACATTTTCTGTGGTTATGATCACATGCCGTGCTGAGGTTGATCGTAGTTGGAAAGAAATTGTAGTAGTGTCTAGGCTTCCTTCAGGGAACTATTGTTCTTCTTCTACTGTAGGTGCTTCGACTACCAGAGGTCATGAATCCCGATCTTTGGGTAAACTGAATGCTATCAGCCAATAATACTTTTATTCCTAAAATAGGATAAAAAGAAACTCTCAGGGTATACATATACAGAGACGTAAACCATCTTGGGGTGCATACCCCGTTTCTCACCGTTCTTAATGTGAATATTTTAACACCTAAATATTTCTTTGCTTTAGATTTTATTTACCTAAATACTATCTGACTATTTTTTTACATTTACCTAGACACATCTTAAATTTTGCCTTCATTTACAAATGCTACTTGGCTCTTTGCTTTTATTTACGTCGATACTTCTTACCCTTTATCTTTGTTTAATTATATAGAATACATAATTAAGTGAGGGAATCAATTGTGTATAAATATACACACCGAATCTTCATACTCTTATCCCACTAGCTGTTGTCAGATACCTTCTACTGATATACCTCATAGTGACCTAGTATACATACATAATATATTTATTTTTCTTTTGTAATATTTAGTCACTTACCGTTTTCAACTATTTCTTCATACACTTTCATGTTGAATAAGTTGTCCTATTGGACGAGGGTCCCTTTTTTTTCTATAAAGTCTCCTCCACTCCCTAGGATGTCGTGGCCGAGTGGCTAAAAGCATTACTACATTTGTGTTTCTCTGGTGAGGACATAATGTGGTTTAGATTCGTTTTCGCAGACAGCGTTATTTCTTTGTTATATATATATATATATATATATATATATATATATATATATATATATATATATATATATATATATATTTATATTTAACACGTCGCCCGTCTCCCACCGAGGCAGGGTGACCCAAAAAGAAAGAAAATCCCCAAAAAGAAAGAAAATACTTTCATCATTCACCACTTTCACCACACTCATACATAATCACTGTCTTTGCAGAGGCGCTGAGATACAACAGTTTAGAAGTCCCTCAAAATTGCCAATATCCCAAACCCCTCCTTTAAAGTGCAGGCATTGTACTTCCCATTTCCAGGGCTCAAGTCTGGCTAACCAGTTTCCCTGAATCCTTCACAAAATATTACTCTGCTCACACTCCAACAGCTCGTCAGGTCCCAAAAACCATTCGTCTCCATTCACTCCTATCTAACACGCTCACGCACGCTTGCTGGAAGTCCAACCCTTCGCCCACAAAACCTCCTTTACCCCCTCCCTCCAACCTTTTCGAGGACGACCCCTACCCCGCCTTCCTTCCCCTACAGATTTATACGTTCTCCAAGTCATTCTACTTGATCCATTCTTTCTAAATGACCAAACCATATCAACCCCTCTTCAGCCCTCTGACTAATACTTTAGTAACTCCACACTTCCTCTTAATTTCCACACTCCGAATTCTCTGCATAATATTTACACCACACATTGCCTTAAGAGGAGCATACACACAGATGAGATTCCACAGTCACTAAAAACAAGGTGGCGAGCAAAGCAGTAGCTAAGAACTATAGACCAATAGCTTTAACGTCCCACATCATAAAAATCTTTGAAAGCGTTCTAAGAAGCAGGATAGCAAACTACTTGGACTTCCAAAAATTGCACAATCCAAGGTAACATGGGTTCAGAGCAGGTCGCTCCTGCCTCTTGCAACTATTGGACCACTATGATATGGTCTTAGATGCACTGGAAAACAAACAGAATGCAGATGTAGTATACACAGATTTTGCAAAAGCCTTTAACAAGAGCGATCATGGTGTAATAGTACACAAAATGCGTGCTAAAGGGATAATTGGCAAAGTAGGCAGATGGATCTTCAACTTTCTAAAAAATCGAACACAAAGAGTAGTGGTAAACAGAGTTAAATCGGAAGCTGACATAGAGAAGAGCTCTGTTCCACAAGGCACAGTACTCTCCCCTATCCTGTTCCTCATTCTCATATCAGACATAGACAGAGATGTAAACCATAGCACTGTATCATCCTTTGCAGACGATGATACTAGGATCTGCAT
Organism: Cherax destructor; assembly: GCA_009830355.1. Taxonomy (NCBI): domain Eukaryota; kingdom Metazoa; phylum Arthropoda; class Malacostraca; order Decapoda; family Parastacidae; genus Cherax; species Cherax destructor. Next base: position 302,395 of record WNWK01000578.1, read on the forward strand.
GAGAGTCATCCATTGAGGACACGGCAAATCTCCAAGAAGATATAAACCAAGTTTTCCAATGGGCAATGGAGAACAATATGATGTTCAATGAAGACAAATTCCAACTACTCGGTTATGGAAAACTGGATGAAATAATAGCTAGGACTGAGTATACTACAAACTCTAATCACACAATAGAGCGGAAAAGTAATGTGAAGGACCTGGGTGTGGTAATGTCCGAAGATCTCACCTTCAAGGACCACAATAGTGCCACTATCACATCTGCGAGGAAACTGATGGGATGGATAAGGAGAACATTCAAGACAAGAGATGCCAAGCCAATGATCCTTTTTAAATCACTTGTTGTCTCTAGGCTGGAATGCTGCTGTACATTAACATCCCCATTCAAGGCAGGTGAAATTGCAGATCTAGAGAATGTACAGAGAACCTTTACGGCACGTATAAGTTCCATCAAACACCTTAACTACTGGGAGCGCCTGGAAGCACTTGACTTGTACTCGCTGGAGCGCAGGCGAGAGAGATATATCATAATCTACACCTGGAAGATTCTGGAGGGACTGGTTCCTAATCTGCACACAGAAATCACTCCCTACGAAAGCAAAGACTTTGCAGGCGATGCAACATACCCCCAGTGAAAAGTAGGGGCGTCACTGGTACACTAAGAGAAAACACAATAAGTGTCCGGGGCCCAAGACTGTTCAACAGCCTCCCACTAGCCATAAGGGGCATTACCAATAGACCCCTGGTTGTTTTCAAGAGGGAGCTGGACAGATACCTAAAGTCGGTGCCGGATCAGCCGGGCTGTGGTTCGTACGCTAAACTATGTGCGCCCAGCAGTAACAGCCTCGTTGATCAGGCCCTGATCCACCAGGAGGCCTGGTCGTGGACCTGGCCGCGGGATCGTTGATCCCAGAATGCCCTCTAGGTAGACTCCAGGTAGACGGGACATCTCCACTGCCTCCAGCCGCCTCCTCGCTGCAACATTTTCAACCCATGCTTCACGCCCATATAAGAGTGTTGGTACCACTATACTTTCGTACATTCCCTTCTTTTCCTCCATGGATAACGTTTTTCTTTTTAGTAAGCTATACGGGAAAATGGGTTAGCCCATTGTTCCCGGCAGTTTAGTTGACTCTTACAACACGCTTGGCTTACGGAGGAAAGATTCTTATTACACTTCCCCATGGATATGAAAGGAAAAGCAATAAGAACAAGAACTATTAAGATAAAATCAAAGGAAACTCTGTGTATACATAAACGTGTACATGAATGTGTAGTGTGACCTAAGTGTAAGTAGAAGTAGCAAGACGTACCTGAAATCTTGCATGTTTGAGACAGAAAAAAAGACACCAGCAATCCTACCATCATGTAAAACAAATACAGGCTTCTTTTTTACACTCACTTGGTAGGATGGTGGTACCTCCCCGAGTGGTTGCTCTCTACCAACCTACTACCTCTCTCTGTCTGTCTGTCTGTCTGTCTGTCTGTCTCTCTCTCTCTCTCTCTCTCTCTATATATATATATATATATATATATATATATATATATATATATATATATATATATATATATATATATATATATATATAATATATATGTCGTGCCGAATAGGTAAAACTGGTCAATTAGCAAGAACTCAATTAAAATTAAGTCCTTTCTAAAATTTTCTCTTATACGTTTAAAGATTATTTTTCATTTATGTTAATGTAAAAATTAATAATTTTGTACCAAAATAACCTTAAAAAACTTACCTAACCTTATTATAAGAAGAGCAATTTAATTTAGCCTAATTCAACTAAATATATTTTAGATAATTTTACAATAATTTAATAAGCAAACACAATGAAATATATTTTTTTCGTTAGGTTCAGAATGATTTTTGCGAAATAATTGCATACACAAATTTTCGGTTGCCTTATACTCACACATAATACCTTCTGTTTGGCCTTCACGCACTCGTTGACTCAGTCAAAGCATAAATACTCTGACGCCTGATGCCTCACACTCGCTCGCGTGCTATATCTCATTCCCCAAAACCCCTTTGTTTTCCTCACCCTTGCAACAAAACTGGAGCATGTAATATTCCTGGTCAGTTAGGAAGAAGTATAGAAGTGATGGTCGATGGAAGGAAGGTCTAATAAGCCTATCTAAACCTGTCACGTTACATCTTTATCCTATTTCTGTGAAGTGGTTAAAACTATAAGAAAATCAGAAATGTATAATGTTATGATTGGAATGTTTATGGGAGGTAATGTTATGGGTGTGTTTATCTAAGCTTATGTTAAAGTTTTTTCGATATATTTTTAGTGTTGTGTTTAAAACTATATACTATTGTGTTTACGTAATGTTTATGTTGTGTGTTTATACGTAATGTTTATGTTGTGTGTTATACGTAATGTTTATGTTGTGTGTTTATACGTAATGTTTAGTGTGTTTGTGTGTTTATACGTAATGTTTATGTTGTGTTTTTATCAGTACGTAATGTTTATGTTGTGTGTTTATACGTAATGTTTATGTTGTGTGTTTATACGTAATGTTTATGTTGTGTGTTTATACGTAATGTTTATGTTGTGTGTTTATACGTAATGTTTATGTTGTGTGTTTATACGTAATGTTTATGTTGTGTGTTTATACGTAATGTTTATGTTGTGTGTTTATACGTAATGTTTATGTTGTGTGTTTTACGTAAATGTTGTTTGATGTGTGTTTTAATGTTTGTTGTGTGTTTATACGTAATGTGTTGAGTTTTTTATTAATGTAATGTAGATGCTGTGAAAATATCCTTAGTGTAACTTGTCGAGTTTTATTGCACTGTTTATTGGGAATTTATTCTTAATGTAATCTGTATGTTATTTTATTCTTAGTGTAATTTACTGTGTTTAATATTATTGGATTAGGAATGTATTCCTAATGTAATTTGTATGTTCTGAATGTATTCTTAGTGTAATGTACTGAGTTTATTCCCACCCTCTGTAGCTCCCACTCATTCTCCCTCCCACGCTCTAGCTCCCATACGTTGTAGCTCCCACTCTCCCTCCCACGCTCTGTAGCTCCTACTCACTCTCCCTCCCACGCTCTGTAGCTCCTACTCACTCTCCCTCCCACGCTCTGTAGCTCCTACTCACTCTCCTTCCCACGCTCTGTAGCTCCCACTCACTCTCCCTCCCACGCTCTGTAGCTCCCACTCACTCTCCCTCCCACGCTCTGTAGCTCCACTCACTCTCCTTCCCACGCTCTGTAGCTCCTACTCACTCTCCCTCCCACGCTCTGTAACTCCCACTCATTCTCCCTCCCACGCTCTAGCTCCCATACTTTGTAGCTCCCACTCTCCCTCCCACGCTCTGTAGCTCCTACTCACTCTCCCATGTTCTGTAGCTCCCACTCACTCTCCTTCCCACGCTCTGTAGCTCCCACTCATTCTCCCTCCCACGCTCTAGCTCCCATACTTTGTAGCTCCCACTCTCCCTCCCACGCTCTAGCTCCCATACTTTGTAGCTCCCACTCTCCCTCGCACGCTCTGTAGCTCCCACTCACTCTCCCTCCCATGTTCTGTAGCTCCCACTCTCCCACGCTCTGTAGCTCCCACTCACTCTCCCTCCCATGTTCTGTAGCTCCCACTCTCCCACGCTCTGTAGCTCCCACTCACTCTCCCATGTTCTGTAGCTTCCACGCTCTGTAGCTCCCACTCACTTTCAGTCTCGATCTCTCCAACCCACACTTCCTCCAACTTTTTTTTCCCTTCCTCCAATCCCCTGCAGTAGTTTCTCCTCAGCATCCTCCAAGCCACTCTCACAACCTCCCACTCACTCTCCCTCCGCGTCACATGCCAGTTTCCGCCCACTTGATTTTCCTCAGGGCAGACCGCCTCTCCGTATCCACCAAGGATTGGTGTTATAGTTGTTTCCTCTTCCACCTGTCTTTTTTCCTCTTAATACCCTCCTGATTCCGCTTTAATAAGCAATCCACGCCACTTGTTTTTCCCAACACATTCATGCATCAACATTGATGCTCGTGCAGATTCGAACGTTTTCTAATTGCAACCAGCCACCGCATTGCCAAACGCATCGCGACTGGCTTTTTTTTTTTAATTTAATTTACTGATTTGTGGTTAAATGTTTATATCAGTGTGTCGTGTAGAGTTCGGAGGAGATTTTTGAATAAGAAGTACACGTTGGATGTCTGGAGGCGTATAATTAATGTGAGTTGAGGGGAGACCCAAGCCTTGCCTTCGTCCAGTCTAGGTTTTACTGGAACTGTGGAAGACCGGGAGCGTCACGTGTGAGGAACTCGTGACGTCATAACTAGTCACTGAGCCTATCTATAAAGTGGCTGCGATTAGATAAGTATACTGCACAAGTACACAGTAACACTACTGACAAGTACACCACGCAAAAACAAGCGGGTATATATATACAGAGAAAAATCGCAGTCAGCAGGATTCGAAGCCACGTTAGGGACTCTGGTGGTCTGGTGGCTAAAGCTCTCGCTTCACACGGCGAGGGCCTGGGTTCGATTCCCAGCCAGGGCAGAAACATTGGGCGTGTTTCTTTACACCTGTTGTCTATGTTCACCCATCAGTAAAATGGGTACCTGGGTGTTAGTCGACTGGTGTGAGTCGCATCCTAGGACACTGACCTAATCTGCCCGAAATGCTCAGCATAACAAGGGACTTTCTATATAGTAGTATGTCACTGATGTCAGCTAGGCCTGTATACCTTGTACATGTACTTGTAGTAAATAAAGATATTATATTATATTATTATTATTATTATGAGGCATGACGAGTGGTCTAGAATGACTTGGGAAACCTTGCCAGCTTCGAATCCTGACTGCGATCTTTGATTATTTAAATATATGTAAAGTAGACAAACCTCACCTCACCTACCTTGTGTTACGGATCTTAACATAAACGAGGTTGTTGTTTGTGTTGCTGGGTTGTTGTGATTCAGGTAAGAAAATTATTAACACAGTTAAACGGTGATACGGAACGTCTGGTACCATCATCCAGGAACAGTGGTACCACCATCCAGGAACAGTGGTACCACCATCCAGGAACAGTGGTACAACCATCCAGGAACAGTGGTACCATCATCCAGGAGCAGTGGTACCATCATCCAGGAACAGTGGTACCATCCAGGAACAGTGGTACCACCGTCCAGGAACAGTGGTACCACCATCCAGGAACAGTGGAACCACCATCCAGGAACAGTGGTACCACCATCCATCCAGGAACAGTGGTACCACCATCCAGGAACAGTGGTACCACCATCCAGGAACAGTGGTACCACCATCCAGGAACAGTGGTACCACCATCCAGGAACAGTGTTACCACTATCCAGGAACAATGGTACCACCATCCAGGAATATCTCTTACCATCATCTAGCAACATCTAGTACCATCATCCAGCAACATCTAGTACCATCATCCAGCAACATCTAGTACCATCATCCAGCAACATTTAGTACCATCATCCAGCAACATCTAGTACCATCATCCACCAACATCTAGTACCATCATCCAGCAACATCTAGTACCATCATCCAGCAACATCTAGTACCATCATCCAGCAACATCTAGTACCATCATCCAGCAACATCTAGTACCATCATCCAGCAACATCTAGTACCATCATCCAGCAACATCTAGTACCATCATCCACCAACATCTAGTACCATCATCCACCAACATCTAGTACCATCATCCACCAACATCTAGTACCATCATCCACCAACATCTAGTACCATCATCCACCAACATCTAGTACCATCATCCACCAACATCTGGTACCATCATCCATCACACTTAGTAATATTACCTCTCCCCTTCTTCCCTCCTCATTAACCTCCCTCTATATTCAACCTTCATTAATTACATTACCTTCCCATCACCCCTTATTCCGCCCACTTCATCTTTCCCTTACCCCTCCATCCTTTCCCCCTCTACCTTCAACCCAAATACTCCCCCACGACCCCTCCAAACCCATCCCCCACCCATTACCTCACTCAATCCCTCCTCACCCACTTGTTTTATGACACCCATATTCCTATTCTCCCACCATCCTCTCCTCTCTCTGTCTCCTGTGTATAGTTTCTCTTGCCCTCTCTCTGGCATGATGGCGATATCTTGATACGGTGTTTTGTAGCTCGGTTGGTAGCGCACTCAGGAGAAGACGAAGAATCACTGAGCTCCTCAAGAATGCCGGATTCACGGAAGGAAGCGCTAACCAGGGAAGTGGAAATTATTGAGCTAAAGTTAAAGGACTCATACAGGATCCAGGAGAGTCAAGAGGAGCTAAAAGCGATTAGTGAAAATGAAAGAAATTCGAAATATTTCTTTTCATATGCCAAAAACCACTTCTAGTATAGGGCCCCTGCTCAGACAAGACGGATCTTACACAGATGAAGTCTCCCAGCTCAGGTTGATTCATTTCCATTGTGCAACTATCATATAGAATAGGATAGCACACTGCTGATGTGTCCAGATTTTTTTAATAAAAAACACCCACCCTCTCACTCATTCACCCCCCTCACTCAGCCACCTTCTTCACTCACCTAGCCCTCATATTCACCCCCTTACGAACCCCTCTCATTCATTACCTCGCCTGCCCACCCCCCTCATTTGCCAACCTCATGCACCTCTTCGCCCACCCTCCTCTTCACCCCTTCACCCACTCACATTCCCCATACCCACGCACTCTCCTTACTCACCCACCCTCTCCCTAAACTGACCTACACTCTCACTCACTACTCACCTCATTTGCCAGCCTCTCACTTGTCCACCTACCCACCCACCTCACTCACCCACTCCTCTCATTCATCCACCCACCTTCTCACTCACCAACCCTCTCATTCACCCACCCACCTTTTCTTCCTCCTCACCACAGGACAGCCAGGAAAATGAAAGGGTGACTAATGAGAACTTTTAAAATGGGAATTAGTGGTGACACTATTCAAATAGCTTGAGCACCTCTCGTTTAGAATATTATTCAGTACTGACGACCTGACGACCTCGTTCAGAGCCGGAGAAATAATGGATCTGGAACAGATACTGAGATCGTATACGGCCCGCATAGAGTCAGTAAAGTATTTAAATTACTGGAAATGCCTCTGTGTCCTAAATAAGTACAGTACTTACTGGAGCGGGAGAGAGAGATACATGATATTTACCTGGAAAGTACTTGAATGCCTAGCCCCAAATCTTCATACTACCATAAGTGAGAGATATGGGGAAATGTACAATAAAGACTGAAAAACAGGGGCGCTGTTGGCATGATAAGAGAGCATTGTATCAACATCGATGATCCCAGACTATTCAACATCTTACCAGAAGATATTAGAAACTGCTGGGGAAAGTGTGGATGTCTTCAAGAGGAAACTAGACAAATATGTTCACCAAGTGCCGGATCAACCAGGCTGTGATGGATATGTGGGCCAGCAATAACACTGGTTGACTAGGAAAGCACCAGACAAGCCTGGCTCAGGGCTGGGCTGCGAGAGTAGGAAAACTGGAGACCCATCAAAGGTATATATCACCACCCCTCATATTCTTTCCCCGCTGGCAGTATCGCTTTCCTCTGCGTCCATAGATTTTCCCATCTTACCTCTCCTTCCCTCCGTCTCATAGCCTTCCCTTTTCACCTTCATTCACTCCATCCCTAATGGAAAAGTCACTGACTTTTTGGGGGTTATTCTAGGTAATTTACACATATTAAACTATGTATGATAATTGTACTTATGTGTGTGTACCTGTAAATAAACTTACACTCCCATCGCTATATTCTTTCCTTCTCTCATTCCCTCCATACTACCTTCTTGTCACTTTTTATCCCTCCATTCAATTACCCCCCTCAGTCTGCATCCCTCCCTTCCCCAGTCCTTCCCTCCATCCCCCTAGTCCCTCCCTTCATCCCTTTCAGTCCCTCCTTTACCGCCATTCCACTCTTCTTCCTTCCCTTTCTCCACCTACTTCCATTCCTCCCTTATTCTCCCTCTCAGAGTCCTTCCCTTCCTCCCTCACCCTCCTCCTCATCCCAAGGGTGTACCTTCCCTCTGTGTGTGTGTGTGTGTGTGTGTCACCCTCTTCACCCACCACCCGTTGTTGTCAACCACCTTCCCCTTCCTTTCCATACACTTCCCTCTTTCTTTCCCCTCACTTTATCCTACCCTTCATCTTCTGCTCATTTACTCTCCCTCCTAACTTGCTTCTTCCACATTCTTGTCTGTCTCCTTCCCGTTCTCCCTCTCGTCTAGCTCTTCATCCCTTTTTATCTTCCTCTTTTAATGCTTTCTTCTTCCCTCAATTGCTTCTTTCTTCCTTCTTCAACCTATGGGTTCTCCTTATTTCTTCAATTTCTTCCCTTCATTTTCTTTACCATTCTCCCTCTCTCCTTTCTCTTTTCCTCCCTTTCCTTAGCTTGCATCCCTCTGCCCTCATATCTCTTCTCCCCTCGTCTTCCCTCTACGCTCGTGTCCCCTCTCTCCCCTCTTCCCTTCCCTCCTTCACGAAACACCGGACGAACAGATCGATACATCTCCATCCACGATCGATATCCTCCATTGTTGTTCTAGGAGGGGCATAAATCCTCCTCTGCTGTGCCCCTAAGGTTCAGTATCTCGTGGTTCCAGCACAGGTGAACCAGCCTAATGCGGTGGACGGGGTAGCACTCTCTTGCCTCATTTCGTTGACCATGTTATGATATCGCTCTTGATTTAGTACTGATAGCGGGAATTGCAGGTGAAGAAGGGAGAATTTGCACTCTCTTTGTGGGGGAATTTATTCCCAAACGTAGCTAAAGGAGCTTTTGTGTTTAGCAATACTGTGGTGGGACAGAGTTAGGGCGGGGTGGGGGAGGTGTAGGGGGTGTTAGTGGGTGTGTAGGGGCGTGGGTGGTAGTGGGTGAGGTTGAGTGTGTAGTGGCGTGGTTAGTGTTAGTGAGTGTGTAGGGGCGTGGGTAGTGTTAGTGTGTAGGGGCGTGGGTAGTGTTAGTGTGTAGGGGCGTGGGTAGTGTTAGTGTGTAGGGACGTGGGTAGTGTTAGTGTGTAGGGACGTGGGTAGTGTTAGTGTGTAGGGCGTGGGTAGTGTTAGTGTGTAGGGGCGTGGGTAGTGTTAGTGTGTAGGGGCGTGGGTAGTGTTAGTGTGTAGGGGCGTGGGTAGTGTTAGTGTGTAGGGACGTGGGTAGTGTTAGTGTGTAGGGACGTGGGTAGTGTTAGTGTGTAGGGCGTGGTTAGTGTTAGTGAGTGTGTAGGGACGTGGGTAGTGTTAGTGTGTAGGGACGTATGGTAGTGTTAGTGAGTGTGTAGGGACGTGGGTAGTGTTGTGTGTAGGGCGTGGTTAGTGTTAGTGAGTGTTGAGGATGGGTAGTGTTATTAGGACGTAGGTATGTTGGATGAGGGACTGGTAGGGTTGTAGGGCTTAAGTGTTAGTGGTATTTGATGGGTGTTGGATGTAGGTGATGTGAGGTGATGTCAACATTAAGTTATTAAATGCTTGATTGGTGGTGTCATGATAAATGGTACTACTGCTGACAAGCCTTCAGATACTTGTGCAGCTATTTTTTATGTTTGAAGATTTCAAGAAATAAGTTGGAAGAAACGGAGAGTTTCGCAAGCTCAGTTATTTTGTTGAGTGGTAAATAGGGAGTCAACATCCAAGTTTAACATTTTCTTGTCCATGAAATTCATTAAGCTTAGATGTGGTGCTGGTTTTTTATCCTGGTGCCAGATATTAACATCCCTATCCAGAAAGTTAGCTCCATGTTAAATAAACTCCCTTACCACCAAACAAAATTATAACAATTATTGTATGTGGTGTTAGAAGTGGAGCTCCATCCCATACGAGAACACTGTGGGGGTCGCTTGTAAAATTATTGTTCATCTGTAGTGCGTATGGGGGGTGGAGATAGATAATAGATTAATTATTGTGGTAGCTGAATTGTTTTGATAATCCTCTGGTGGGGATTCGAACCAAAGCATTTTAAATCCAGCTGCGATATTCTGATTTGGAGCTTATTTGTTTGTACAGTGGTGATACCCATCAAGGTGGGAAGGGGGTACCTTGATGTTAGTGAAGAGCTCTTGATCCAATGATTGGGTCATTGGATCAAGAGCTAAACTCCTTTAGGTGACACTGTTACCCGTAAGGGCTTAGCCTTTCCCTATGAATGTAATAATACGGCGGTGAAGGAAATGTCACCTGGAAGATTAAGGTTTGTTGGTGTGCCCAACATGAGTCGAGTCCAGCACATCAACACCCTACAAGGGGTCGTTCAACTGCTTTGTTCTGTTAGACATATTACCCTTGTTTTACCTTCTTAATTTCTAACGAGCGTCAATTTCTTAACGTTTCCTGTATAGCTATGTATACTAATTTTCTTTATGTTAGGTTGAGTTTTGTTACAGACCTAAAAACCTATATTCAACAGCAAATAAATAAAATAGAAGAAAAAACTGCCGCACACGTCTGGCAGCGCAGTGACTGAACGTAACACGAAAACGTTCAGATCTACGCGAGAATTTCTGGCGGTACAAGAATGGTTGTTTAGTAAGATGACAGCGGCCGAAAAAAATATATCCTTGTTTACCCTGCTGGCTGGGAGGCCGGATTTGCATAGGCTCCATTACGACCGGTGAAAGCAACACTCTTGTTCACTACTGTCTTGCTACCTTGCTATTATTATACTCACAAAAATGTTCTAGACTTTACTGTTTTGGGGATGCAAATTCTCCATTTTTTTTTTTTTTGGCCGTGAATTAGAAAATGGACGCTCAAAATCTGGTGATACTCTCGGCGCTGCCAGACGTAAGCTACTTTTTTTTTTAATTTCGTTAATGTCGGGAAATATAAATTAATATATGTTAATATAATCTAACCGAAATTTACTAATATTAAAACATCTCAGCTGCCTGTTATTGTTGATACTAATGATTCTGCAATTACCTTAGCTGCTCTTACACTCCACCTGCCTCTGTTATTGCTGTTGATGTTACTGATTCTGCATCTACCTCAGCTGTTGTTGTTGTTGTTTACATCTAAGCTGCCTCTGTTATTACTGTTGATGCTTCTGATACTGCATCTACCTCAGCTGTTGTTGTTGTTTACATCTAAGCTGCCTCTGTTATTACTGTTGATGCTTCTGATACTGCATCTACCTCAGCTGTTGTTGGTTGCATTCCATTTCCTGTTGCTGTTTATGTAACTACTTAGGCTCTTAATGTTTGCATTCCAGATGCATTAACTTCATCATTTTTTAATTCTTACATTCCAGATGCTATTAATTATGTTCTTGCTGCTGCTGCTGCTGCTGCTGCTGCTGCTGCTGCTGCTGCTGCTGCTGCTGCTGCTGCTGCTGTTCGCTTCTGTATTCCCTGTCTCTGTTACAGTACAGGGTAGATTTCTTTTGCCAGCAATTTACTACAGTCATCGTGGACAGCAAGTAACAGTGTAAAGTGAAAAGTTTTCCCGGCAGAAAAGTTTTTACTTTAAAAATTATGTTTATTGGAGCCGGGAAAAAAATGTGTTGGCGCGTGCGCGTGTTTGTACTCTCCTAGTTCTGTCTGCGTGTTTGTACTCTCCTAGCTCTGCGTGTTTGTACTCTCCTAGCTCTGTCTGCGAATTGTTGAGTTATATTCTCCCAGCTGTCTGCGTAGGGTCAGCTACACTCCCCTACCTGTCTGCGTCGGGTCAGCTACACTGACCTGGCTGTCTGCGTAGGTTGAGCTACACTGACCTGGCTGTCTGCATAAGTTGAGCTACACTCGCCTAACTGCGTAGGCTCAGGTAAATTTGAATGTGTATACTCAGCTCTGTCTGCTGATGTTGGGCTATATATTTGTGTGTGTGTGTGTGTATGTACTTACATATCTCTGTTGAGGCTCAGCTATCTGTGTACTCAACAGGCTCTGTTTGCGGAGGCTCAGCTATCTGTGTACTCACCTGGCACTGTCTGCGGAGGCTCAGCTATCTGTGTACTCACCTGACACTGTCTGCGGAGGCTCAGCTATCTGTGTACTCACCTGGCACTGTCTGCGGAGGCTCAGCTATCTGTGTACTCACCTGGCACTGTCTGCGGAGGCTCAGCTATCTGTGTACTCACCTGGCACTGTCTGCGGAGGTTATGCTCATCTAGGTGTGGTTGTGGGCAGTGAGTCTAGCCATGCCTCTCAATATCTCACGAACGGCCATACTCTGTTTCTGGCCTCATCTGTTCTATCATACCTGCTATTAAAGCTGTGTATGCAACCTGCTTGCATCACGTCCTCGTGCAGATCGTTGCACTGCCTAACTACCCTCAGTGAAGCAGTACTGTCTGTCATCCCGGTGATCCATTTGTCTCAAGCATCTGTCTATACCTCGTTATTCCCGGTCCCCTCTATTAACTGTCTTCGTTTGTTGTGTCTAGTTCTGTGAGCATCTTGTATGTCGTAATCATGTCTCCCTTGGTTCTCTTCCAGTATTGTAAGGTTTAGTTACTTTAGACTCTTTGTTGGGTGTTCCTCTTAGGTCCAGAGGTACTCTGTTGAAGGAAAGAGTAAAGGCTGTCAAGGTAATTCAAGCGGCGAGCCAGGAGCTATGACCATCCCCTCCGTTCAAACCCTTCGAAAGGGGTTGGGTAGCTTGATGCTAATAGATGGCTCTTGATCTAAGGAATTTGAGCTATGCTTCTCTTTTTGGATCAAATCTGTTTATCTCATTCCAAAGGAACTGAATGACACACACACACACACACACACACACACACACACACACACACACACTGTTATTTATGTATGTTATTGAGGGCGGCCGCAGTTTAACTCTGGGTTTTCGCGCCAAAATGAAACTAATATTCCCGCCACTTGGGTGGCCCACACACTGCTGCCATCTGTCGCGCTGTCGCCAACCATACGCTTGTCACACTTTAAAATTCTGTACGGTGTTTTTATTTCTTTTTATTATTTAAACATTTATATTAATAACATTGTTAATGTTTATAGCTGCCATTATTATTTTTTTCCGTTCTGACTCTCCCACCAACGTACGGGTGACCGAAGAGGGAAACTAACGAAATCTTACAAATTTCTACTTACATTCAGTATTAATCCTGTGCAACCAGGGAGGTCTGGTCTCAAAACCCCGGGTTGTGGGGTAAATAATCCCAGCATCACGAAAATAAGAGATCATTCATTCATGGTTACACGAGTGTGTAGTACCGACAAGTTGATGACTATGACACCTGCTGCAAGCCGTCATAAGATTCATTGTCCTACGTGCGGGTTATTTGTGTATTGTGTATCGCTTGTACAGGCACCACCCTTCCTGGGGATGTCACCCACAGCAGTGTGCTAGCACCTCAGTACATGTTTGATGCTAGGTGAGCAGGTCAGCAGGTGCACGAGATTGTTTAATGTGTCTACCTCGTCCAGAATTGAACTCAGTCTTTCTGCTGTAGTGACATAACTGTCAAGACACTAGCAAAACGGTATCTTGGTACAGAGGACATCTTCCACACTTCATGGCTTAACTACTAGTTATGAGTGAGAAGGGTTGGATTCCGGAGGGACCTACCTGCCTTACTTCCACTACTGTATCCCGTCCCCTATAATGTCTTCGAGATCTTCCACCTCACCGTCGACAGTATTTAAGGCTCCAGTCTCATGCTTCAGCTGTATATCGTTCCCGACTGATTACATCATCTTCATTTCACTACTACACTTGCTCTCTCTGTATTTAACTGAAGAAAACTACTGAGTAGGGGAAACGTTTCAACAATAATGATACCCAACTGATGCACATGTCTTAATCATCAACTTTCTGCTGTAACATGAACTCATACCACTAAGTCATAAAAGCGATGAATGTATATACATCGATTGATATATAATAATAATAATAATATCTTTATTTACTACAAGTACATGTACATGGTATACAGGCCTAGCTGACATCAATGACATACTACTATATAGAAAGTCCCTTGTTATGCTGAGCATTTCGGGCAGATTACCTGGAGTCTACCTGGAGAGAATTCCAGGGGTCAACGCCCCCGCGGCCCGGTCTGTGACCAGGCCTCCAGGATGCGACTCACACCAGTCGACTAACACCCAGGTACCCATTTTACTGATGGGTGAACATAGACAACAGGTGTAAAGAAACACGCCCAATGTTTCTGCCTGGCTGGGAATCGAACCCAGGCCCTCGCCGTGTGAAGCGAGAGCTTTAGCCATATATATATATATATATATATATATATATATATATATATATATATATATATATATACTGTTTTTCTAATTATGATGTTCTTATTTTGTGGTGTACAGGTGAATTGCAGCCTTAATGACGGTCATGTGGTGTTTCAAGCGAACCAGTCAAGCAAGTTCCAGAGGTCGGTAGTTATCTAACATATTAGCAGTTTGTCCAAGATAAGACTTACACCAGGACTGGAGCTTCTAAATTATTCGCTTAGCAAATTTCCCATGATACCTTCAGCAGTCAGCTAGCAATCCTGGGAAGGGGAGGAGGAGACAGTAGGAGAGGTAGTAAACAGAGGAAAAGAGAGAAGAATAGCATAAGGCAGGTGGGAAAAAAGGATAACGAGAGAGGGAAGTGAAAAGGAAAGGAAGAGAAATACGAGTAGGGGGGGGGGGAGATTTTGACGGTGGAGTGGAAGAGTAAAGAAGAAATAAAAATGGGGAATATAGATAAACAGTAGGAGAGAATTCTGAAAGGGGGAGGCCCATCCAGCAGGGATGATCCTATCCTCTAAAGGATAGGGCGTTAAACTAGGAAGACGAGTAAAGGAAAGAGGAAGAGATGTAATCGGGAGGGAGCGCTAGGAAGGAGGGTAGATGGAAGAGGAAGGAGAGGACGAAAAGAGGAAGTGAGAGAATTTGTGGGTATGGAGATAGATGGAGGAAGTGATATAACAGAATGACAGGGAAGGAGAAGAAAAATAAGAGGGGGTTGAAAGAGATGGCAGGGAGAAGGAGGGGTGGTGAGGGGAGACAGTATGGGAAAGGGGAAATTGGTGGACCAAGTTACTTTGCCAAAAAATAATCAATTGCAAATCAGATCAGGAAATTGCTTGCCCGAGGCGCCTCTTTCGGTGGTCCAGGGACCTGGTGCTGTGGTCCCAAGACCATCTTACTGGGATCTGGTGCTGTGATCCCAAGACCATCTCCTTACCGGGATCTGGTGCAGTGATCCCAAGATCATGTCCTTACTGGGATCTGGTGCAGTGGTCCTAAGACCACCTCCTTACTGGGACCTGGTGCAGTGGTCCCAAGACCATCTTACCGGGACCTGGTGCTGTGATCCCAAAACCATTTCTTTAACAGAAGCTGCTGCAATGGTCCCGAGACCTTACCGGGAGCTGCTGAGAGCACCTTGGATCCCGGATTCAATCCCCAGGCAAGGCCAGAGTTGTGGGCAATCTTGACACCAGGTGTCCCTGTTGACCAAGCAGTAAATAGCTACCTAACTGTTATTCGACTTGGTTCCCCCATTTTTAACATCTTTGTGACTGGTTAGAAGGAAGATATTAAGAATCATTGCTTAGAGCATCTTAGGTCTATTGTTGAAGGTATCTTGGCAACACCGCCCCAAAATTCTTTGTAACTTGACTGTTTGTTAGTATCCGTGCTAGGAACTTCTTAATGACATCGATGTGTGCAACTTGACTGGCACTTGTTATGAGTGTTCCAGTAGGGTAATGTTTACATTCCATCTATGGAGGGTCTCTCTCCCTCTCTTTTTTTCCTCTTCATTCCTTCCTCTCTTCGTTTAATTCCTTCCTCTTTTCTTGCACTCTGCACCATCTACACACTTCCTCTTTCCTCTATGTGCCTCCTGGCTCCCTACCGAGCCATTTCAGGAAGCTGTATAAGGCCACTCCAGGTGAGCAATACCATTCCCAGGTGGGAAGGCTGCGGCTTGCGAATTTCTCCTTCTACTCTACTAAAGTAAAATCTTATTTTATGCGCCTGTGTGCTTCGTCTGTGAGAGTAATGAGGTACCGAGTGCAGACCGGCAATTATGTAATTAAAAATGACTTAGCGGGTTCTTAAGAGGAAAATGCATAACAAACATTTGTCTGGTTGTTACGTATTAAAAAAACAAAGATTACTGCAATGCGTTTTCGCACGCATTACAATTCGTTGATTTCTACTCGATGCTACTTTAGGTTGGGTTAGGTTAACTTATACGAACTTGGATTTACTTATAGTTAAACGCCAGTAAAGAAGTGGCATAACCCGGCGACTTACGTCTGGCAGCACGGGACATCGTTGTCTCCTAGAGCGTTGGTATTCCTACGCACAAGAAAATCTTAGGACCTCGATGCCTTACAGAGGCATTATAAAACAGTGTTACGGCATCAGAAAGCGGAGATTCAGAACAAACTAGAGTGACATCTCACAGATAACCTGCACTTAGAGAAGAAACTTTAGACTACCTTTCCAACCGTCCAGCACAGCAGAAGACTTAGATTATTACTGTTTGAGTGGCAGAGGCAAGGTCAGTCACAGCTTCAAGTGTCTACCTACCTGGAGGACATTCCGAGGATTAACACCCCCGCAGCCCGGTCCATGACCAGGCCTCCTGGTGGATCAGGGCCTGATCTACGAGGCTGTTACTGCTGGGTAGGGCTAATATGGTCCTTGAAAGGAAAAAAACTAGTAATGCTGGTTAACTTTTTTTTAAAACACACACACACACACACACACACACAACTCAGGGGACTGTCCTATGAAGAAAGGTTGAGGGAAATAGGACTAACAACACTGGAGGAAAGAAGGGTCAGAAGAGACATGATAACGACATGAAAAATACTGCGGGGAATCGACAAGATAGACAGTGACAGGATGTTCCAGAGAGGGAACACAGAAACAAGGGGACACAACTGGAAGCTGAAGACTCAGATGAGTCAAAGGGATGTTAGGAAGCATTTCTTCAGCCATAGAGTAGTCAGGAAGTGGAATAGTCTAGAGAAAGATATAGTGGAGGCAGGAACCATACATAGTTTTAAGACAAGGTATGATAAAGCTCATGGAGCAGGGAGAGCAGAGACCCAGTAGCGGACAGCGAAGAGGCGGGGCCAGGAGCTGAGTCTCGACCCCTGCAACCACAATTAGGTGAGTACACACACACGTGGTCCAGCAACTGGCTTCTCGAGTTTAACCCCGCCAAATGCAAAGTCATGAAGATCAGGGAAGGGCAAAGAAGACCGCAGACAGAGTATAGGCTAGGTGGCCAAAGACTGCAAACCTCACTCAAGGAGAAAGATCTTGGGGTGAGTATAACACCGAGCACGTCTCCGGAAGCACACATCAACCAGATAACTGCTGCAGCATATGGGCGCCTAGCAAACCTGAGAATAGCGTTCCGATACCTTAGTAAGTAATCGTTCAAGACACTATACACTGTGTTCGTCAGGCCCATACTGGAGTATGCAGCACCAGTTTGGAACCCACACCTGGTCAAGCACGTCAAGAAATTAGAGAAAGTGCAAAGGTTTGCAACAAGGTTAGTTCCGGAGCTAAGGAGAATGTCCTATGAAGAAAGGTTAAGGGAAATCGGCCTGACGACACTGGAGGACACTAGGGTTAGGGGAGACATAATAACGACATATAAAATACTGCGTGGAATAGATAAGGTGGACAGAGACAGGATGTTCCAGCGAGGGGACACAGAAACAAGGTGTCACAATTGGAAGTTGAAGACTCAGACGAGTCAAAGGGATGTTAGGAAGTATTTCTTCAGTCATAGAGTTGTCAGGAAGTGGAATAGTCTAGCAAGTGATGTAGTGGAGGCAGGAACCATACATAGCTTTAAGACGAGGTATGATAGAGCTCATGGAGCAGGGAGAGAGAGGACCTAGTAGCGGTCAGTGAAGAGGCGGGGCCAGGAGCTAAGTCTCGACCCCTGTAACCACAATTAGGTGAGTACACACACACACACACAAACCATATATACACTTTCCATCCTTGTCTAGGGAGAGAGAGAGCGTGAGAATGTGTTTGCGCGTTCGTGCATGCGTGCGTTTACGTATATGAATGTGTGGGTTTATGTGTGTGCCCCTAGGCATTTATGCAGAACAGATATAACGGGAAGGGGCACACGGTCGACTGCACAGGAACGGTAGAGTACCCGGGAGATGCAAGCAAATTCTCCACACTTGCAGCAGGAGACAGTGAGGCTGGGAGTGAAAGACCGTAGGAGAGGAGGGAGGCACCAGAGAACGTCTACGTTCGTAATGGAACGTGTAAGTGAGGTGCTCACACACACAATAAAGCTCATGGAGCAGGGAGAGAGTGGACCTAATAGCGACCAGTGAAGAGGCTGGGCCAGGAGCTATGACTCGACCTTTGGAACCACAGTTAGTTGAGTTCTCTCTACGCAGGGATAAAACAAGAAAATTATATAGTTACCTTCCACAATGGCAGCAAGAGTGAAGAACAGCATTAGACCCAAACTAATAATGTAATTATAATAATTAGCAATTACTTTAGTAAAAGAATAGATTAAGAAAATGAGACCCACTCTGTGGAGTACAAACTTGGAGGACGAAGTTTTAGACTCAACATGGAACTTCCTATCTCAACATGTCAAGGAATCAAGCAAGATGAGAGAGATATATACCCTGGACATACCTGTGACCGGTTTCCAGGGTTCTTCCATTACAACGTGACGCTGACTGTGAAACACATTTTAACATTTTGCCCTCGGCTCAGGCCTTTCCACCTTCCTTGTTGTTTTTTATAATTAACATGGTGCCTATAGAGACCTCGGGGAACTTGTAGGAGAGTCTTTTGACATTAATAATTTAATGGTGTTTTTAATTTATTCTGGTTACATAGTATTTGTGTTGAAACATTTTATTCATGTTTTTATTGTTAATTTTATCTTTATTACTGTATATTATTTTTATTGACAATAGCGCTAATTCACCTACACGATCAAAGTGCTCTGTAAATATCAAAACTGTTACTACATTTTCCATCACAGCCTGGCTGATCTGGCACTTGCAGACAGTCGTCCAGTTTCCTCTTCAGAACTTCTTTGTTCTAGCAATATTTCCTATATCTGCTAGTATAAAGTGAAGAGTCTTGGGCAACGGATGTTAACGCAGCAGATACACATAATGAGACGTACCAACGAAATTAGATCTACGCTAAGTGACTCAGGCGTGGTAAATATACATATTACAGCACACCTATGGAAGAGACTAACCAATCATTGCTAATCTTTGACAATACCACTGTCAGGAACACACACTAGAAGTAAAGACGATGATGTTAGAAAGCCATCACGCGGTTGACAAGGCCGTAATGCAAAGAAACAGATAAATAATAGACACATTTCACAAGGAACAAGTAGGTGGAAACAGGTAGATCAGGAAGAACCATAAGGGCCAGTAATAAGAACCATAAAGGAACGAGTAATAAGAACCATAAAGGACGTAATGAACCATAAAGGACAGTAATAAGACCATAAAGGACAAGTAATAATAACCATAAGACGAGTAATAAGAACCATAAAGCCCAGTAATAAGAACCATAAAGGACCGAGTAATAAGAACCATAAATGACCGAGTAAAGAACCTAAGGACCGAGTAATAAGAACCATAAAGGACCGAGTAATAAGAACCATAAAGGACCGAGTAATAAGAACCATAAAGGACCGAGAAAAGAACCATAAAGGACGAGTAATAACCATAAAGGAACGAGTAATAAGAACCATAAAGGACCGAGTAATAAGAACCATAAAGGACCGAGTAATAAGAACCATAAAGGACCGAGTAATAAGAACCATAAAGGACCGAGTAATAAGAACCATAAAGGACCGAGTAATAAGAACCATAAAGGACCGAGTAATAAGAACCATAAAGGACCGAGTAATAAGAACCATAAAGGACGAGTAATAAGAACCGGATAAAGGAACCGAGTAATAAACCATAAAGGACCGAGTAATAAGAACCATAAAGGACCGAGTAATAAGAACCATAAAGGACCGAGTAATAAGAACCATAAAGGACCGAGTAATAAGAACCATAAAGGAACGAGTAATAACCATAAAGGAACGAGTAATAATACTAAAGTATTAAAATAATTTATTCACTGAAAATAATAACAAGAACACGTATATGAAGCACTTAATAGAAGTTTGCAAGGTGAATATGCAATTGAAAAAGCTCAATAATAGATCAAGAAAGAAAATGATCAAACAGAGCTGAAGAACTTTGAAATAACTAATTTTCATTGCTGATAAAACTGGGTAATGACTGTGTATGAATGCTGAGAGAAAGAGTACACTGATTTGGAAATAGGAAAGTAATTAAAGGAAATATTATATAGTGTAAATGTAACAAAAATTAATGATACTGGTGTTACCTGGAGAGAGTTTTGGGGGTCAACGCCCCAGCGGCCCGGTCTGCTGACCAGGCCTCATAAAAAAATATATTGACAACACATTATATATACATTGGGTATGCTATAACGAATCTAATTGGTTCTAGAACCTCGTTCGTTATAGCGTTTGTTTCGTTATAGGGGTAATCCATTCCAGTCCCCCAAATGTGCATTTAAACTCCTGAAATAAAGAATATCATTAATACTGTCATAAAAAATAATAAACCAGTACAAAAAAATAATAAAAAATATAGGACGGGATTCAGAGGAGAAAAATACAGGTCGTTATGTAAATATTCGTTATATAAACCGTTCGTTATAGCATACCCCACTGTATTCTGATGAGTATACATCTCCTAATGTGTATGCACTGAGAGCAGAAGTGCATACACAGGGGTACATGTATATCTCATTGTATACGTGCAGGGATACATGTATATCTCATTGTATACGTGCAGGGGTACATGTATATCTCATTGTATACGTGCAGGGGTACATGTATATCTCATTGTATACGTGCAGGGGTACATGTATATCTCATTGTATACGTGCAGGGGTACATGTATATCTCATTGTATACGTGCAGGGGTACATGTATATCTCATTGTATACGTGCAGGATGTATATTCAATATGCGGGTCATGATATTCATTGTATACGTGCAGGGGTACATGTATATCTCTGTATACGTGCGGGGTATATTCGTAGCATGCGGGTACATATATATGTTATTGTATACGTGCAGGGGTACATGTATATCTCATTGTATACGTGCAGGGGTACATGTATATATCATTGTATACGTGCAGGGGTACATGTATATGTCATTGCATACATTTCAACGCAGCGGCCGTCTACCACCCAGGCAGAGTGACCTAAAAAGAGAAACGAAAGTTTGTCTTTCTACATTTAGTAATTTATACATGAGAAGGGGGTTACTAACCCCTTGTTCCCGGCATTTAAGTCTCCTCTTACGACTCCAGGTAGACCCCTTAGGGCCCATCTTAAAGCGTTTCTGACGGGTGTTGAACAGGTTACATGCTGGCTTAATGACTCTGTATAGTCGATAGGCTTCAAACTCAGTTTAATAGCAGGATCGAGCAAAACAAAATTTATTAATGTCTGCCTGATAAACTGCTCCTCTGGCCATTGACCCCTCCCATAATCATGCCTTTCCCCTTCTCGTCCCCCTTCACCCCCTTTCCCACTTCCACCCTCCCAAGCTTTGTTCCTCCACGAATCACCTCAGGACAAGCAATTAGCGCCCTAAAGGCCGTGTTGACCTAATGGGGCCATTAGTATAGTGTTCTGGAGTCATGTGAACGAGAGAGCAAAGAGTAGACTCACCTGGGAGGAGCATACTCACTTGGGAGGAACATACTCACTTGGGAGGAGGAGCATACTCACTTGGGAGGAGGAGCATATCTCACTTGTGAAAGGGGCATACTCACCTAGGAGGAGCATACCTGAGAGGATCATACTCACCTGGGAGGAGTATACCACCTGGGAGGAACATACTCACCTGGGAGGAGGACGAGAGGTATACTCACCTAAGAGCGGTGCTCCCACCTGATAATTCTTTCATTAGCGTGATGGGTTCTGATGGCAAGACGAACTGGAGGGAATCGTTGGTCTTGATGGGATGACTCTGGAGAGGGAGGAGCAAAGGTGTTAAAGGAGAGAGGAAGGGTAGAGGAAAGGGAAGGAGAGAACAACGATGATTTTAGTAAAGAGCGGGAAGGAACGAATTGAGGGGAAGAAATTTCTAATGTTTATGATTTGTGTGTGCTTGTGTATGTCATAACTGTGTATGCTTGTGATCTATTTGAGGCCTGTTCTACCCTACCAATCTGGGCCTTTGGCCAGGCTGCTTTGAGTGCCGGTTCAACCAGGCTGTTGCTGTTAGCAGCCAGTTAGGGGATTTCGTAATCCATTTTTTTTGAGGGGGGGGGGCATTTCTGCAATATTTCTGATAAGCGCTGGTATCAGATTGAATAGCTACTGATGTTGACAAATTGTTCTCTTATTGTGCCTGTGGTACCCTTGCTTGCACCAGATTTATTTTTACACTTCTGTATCCTCACTTCAGTAAGTTATTGTAGTGTATGTATTTATGACCTGGCCCTCCAGTATCTTCCAGGCTTTTATTATCAAGTATGTCTCCCTTTGCTTCAAAGGTTCTCAAGTAGTTTCAGTGCTTTATTGACCATCTGCAGACAGTAAACGATCTCATTGCCGTTTTTCAATTCTGATCTCTCTCCCGCCTTGAAAGGAGCTGTGAGCACAGAGCAATATTCTACACGTGAGCGCACAATTTCAAGAGATCGTCATCAGCGTTATTTCTCTTGTTTTGAAAGTTCTTATTATCTACTTTGTCATTTTTTATTTTTTCTGACATATCATCTGATATAATTCCAAAGTCTTTTACCTGTTTCTTATTTTCTGAGATGGTCATCCTGCGTTCTTCATTCTGTGCTCGTTTTATTCATTTTAACTATGTAAGCAACTGAAATTTGTTGTCATTGAATATCATGTTATTTTGGTAAGACACATTAGGTATCTGTTTTTAAGGCGTCTTTCATGTTCTGGCATCGTCCACAAAAGATGACGCGAAGTTGTTATAGTGCTTGTATGTGTGTATGATATAAGAATGAGAAACAAGAAAGGTGCTACGACCGTGCCTTGAGGTACTCAACTTTACTTTGTTGAAACTGCACTTTGTTTTGTTAAAAATCCGAATATTCATTTCCCTACTTTTCCTGACCTATTGACCACATTTTATAGACTATCACGTCATGGTCACATTTGTCAGATGCCTTTGCAAAATCAGTGTAACCCACATCTGCGTTTTTTTTCTAGTCTTGGTGATTTTGCCATACTAATAATGAAATAATAATTGACAAGCAAGTTGGCATCTCGGCACCCTTTCATGTTTTATGTGTGATGTTAATACTACTGATCTGCATTTTTGTTGTTGTTATTCTGCTGCAAGATTTGTGAAGGAGTTACGTCTGCTTTTTTTTAAGACCTGGAATCTCACTTGAATCTAACCTCCAAAAAAACATTGAATGTTCGTGCTTATCGTCCTTTAGATTTTTTCTTTTACAAGTACCGAATTCCAGGAATTAGACCCAGGTACTACGTGCATGGACATGCTGTCTATTTCTTTCTCGAAGTCTGAAGGATTTGTGCTAATATCAATATATAATTTGGAGGGAAGGCAGAGTTAGCGATGACATTATCTCGGTCTTCAGTTCTCATGTTGTCGATTGTATTGCTGAACACTTGAGTTATAAGACTCGGGATCTCATTCATTTCTTTGTTGTCATCTGTGTATGAATGTCCCTTGAGTAGAGGACCAATACTAAAAACAAGTTTTTGATTTGGATTTTGCATATGTGAAAAAGTATTTAGGAGGCTTCTGAATTTCCTGAATTGCGTTTTGACCCTTTTCTATTTCTTTTGTCGGGTATGAATTCTTCTTCTCATCCTCCTCTTCTTCCTCCTGTTTGATCCTTATGAATTTAGCTTTTTCCTACTCACATAATAATAATCTTGAGGTGGAATACAAAATTCTTCCGATATCTTAATATAAAAATTTATAAGATAAAGCGGTGCCTCTGGAGGTTTTGTGTAGTAAAAGAAGAAATAGTGCAGAAGTTTTCAAAAGATGGCTTTTGCAAAAGAAGAAATGGAGCGGTGAGTTTTATTACGGTGTAAATATTTGTGTAGTCTTGCGTTAAGACTTCAGCTGGTCCTGAGGGAGAGACTTTACACGACGCTGCCGCCTGCCACACTGTCTGCCAGCCTGCCCCAGCTTACTGAATGTCTGCATGTCTATCTGCCTGCCTGCCTGTCTGCCTCCCTTTCTACCTGCTTGCTTGCTTACTTGTCTGCCTTTCTGCATGTTTTGCCTGCCTTCGTGCCTGCTTTACCTGTCTTTTTTTGTCTCTGCATATCTGTTTGCCTGCCTGCTTGTCTGTCTTTTCTGTATGCTTGCCTGATTTTCTATCTGCATGTCTGACAGTTTATTATCTGCCTACGAGACTTCCTCAGGCACATCACCAATCTTTCTCACCCACAAACATACATCCTCCCTCAATTAGACAACATTTCTGAGCTGCCTTCCTTATGTTGAGGCAAGAAGTATCAAGATGGTAAAGAGTAACGAGTGGGGTCCCCCAAGGATCACTACTAGAAAATGTGCTATTCTTGATTTACGCAAATGACGTGGCAAAGATCAATAATGGTTATAACAATAACCATTATTTTTGGAGGGGTGGACCGGTAAGCCAGCGAAAGGCCTCGGTCAGATGACTAAAAGCTCCAGTGGTGGGTCATATGACTAAAACCAGCGTCAGGAAACACGTGTCCAGTTTCCTGACAAACGTTACCTAACCTTGATTTACGCAAATGACCTAACAGAGGGGACTGAATCTTATATATCACTGAATAACTAAAGTGTAATGAACACATGTCCATACTCAATAATAATACCCATGGATATAGAAATCAAGAGATTAATTGATCTGTATATTTCGATCCCCTTCTGGGATCCTCTTCATCTGCTGAAGAGGATCTCAGAATGGGGTCGAAATATACAGATCAGTTAATCTCCTGAATTTCTTACATATCACTGTTTGCCCATAACATGAAGCTAAAGAGCAGCCTGTTGTGTAAGACACTACTAGTTACGTTCAAAGAGAAAGATCTGAGCGTGAACATTGTACTGAGCTGTCAGTACAGAGGTGCATCCTAACTCTAATAACATTACAGTGTAAACGTGAGCATAACGAATGTTAGCAGTGTCTTTATCATATGGGATACAGGCCCACATCTGGTCTAATTGTTCTGAAACTCAAGGAGGTCCGGAGGTTCACAGCAAGACAAGTCCCAAAGGTGAGGCTAATGTGCTGTGAGGAGACGTTAAGACGAACTGAACCTGACAACCTTAAAAGAAAGTAGGACCAGGAGAGACTTGATTGTGACATGCAACCACTACGACTAACCTACCTCAACCACAACCACCAACCTACCTCAACCACAACCACCTGCCTACCTCAACCACAACCACCAACCTACCTCAACCACAACCACCTGCCTACCTCAACCACAACCACCAACCTACCTCAGCCACAACCACAACCTACTCGACTACAACCACACTCAACCACAACACCAACCTATCAACCACAACTACTACTCGCCCAACAATTACTACTCCTGCCTCACAGCCATTCGCACAATTTATGAATCACCAGCCTTAACCAAACTATTACTCGACTTCGAAACTACCCGGCAAATTTTGATATCCAAGCAACTTTTCTGCCTCAAGAGGAATTTTGAATGTATTTGGAGATGGAAATTCTTGTCTAATTTTGGTGCTAGTTTGTTGAGAAAGATAGGGGAAGAGAAGTACGAATAAATGGAGAAGGGGGGAGGAGGTAGGAGAGCAAAAACAAGAAAAAGGAGGAAGATTGGGGTACGAGTTCCAGGAAAGTGTTGCAGGATGAAGAAGTTGGGAGAATGAGGAGGGAGGGGACTATGGGGAGTGTCCAGTGATATGCACGAAGGGGAGGTTATGGAAGAGGAGGAGGGGGATGCACTCGTATATGCAGAGATGGTTGAGGAAAGGTTAAGACGTCAGTTAGAAGAAAGGGGAGAAAATAAGAAGAGTGGAATATAAACATAAAGGAAGAGTAGAAAAAGCGTAAAGAAGCAAAATAGGCTGATGGTTATTTAAAAGATGAAGAAGATGGAGAAACTGGTGATTATGAAGAAATTATGAACAAAATGAGGCCAGCTCCTCCCCACACCTAAGTTATTAGTGGGTGAGTAACCAAGCTGAAAATGATATAAACCTTGGCAACTGATACCGACAAATTGGTTTAAAAAGACACGTGAGCAAACACTAGGACATATTAGAAAACGTTTCGGTCCTGAGACCTTGATCAAGGTCACAGTGCAGAAACGTTTTCTAATAAATATGTCCTAGTGTTTACTCACGTGTCTTTTTTAAACCAAAGGCTAAAACTAACTGCAGGAAGATCCCGAACTTTTAAATTTTAAAAGATTTTTTTTTAGAACTGAGAAGGTTGCACCTGAACTGGTAAACTCCTGGTAAACCGCCGCAGAGCTTGACCCGAATTCTCAGGTAAACTAGGTAACAGGATGAGGTGTATAAATAATATGGCAGTCCAGTCTCTTATTCACCAGTAATATGGAAGTTGTGTCGGAAGTCGAATAACTGAAAACAAAAGTGATCTTATATTTCATAAAGCGGTGAACTTGTGTGGGGTCAGTGCAAGGAGTGGTGGAGGCTCGATGCGCCGTCCTCTAATCGGGGTCCGGTCTCTCTGAAGGGAAAGAAGATAAGATAAAGTTTATTGTAAAAGGTGAGGAAATTTTTCTGGAAAGCTAGCTTCTTGTTGCACGTCAAGAGATGGACCAAGATGAACTTCTCTGGATGTTAAGACTTCAGCAAGGTCAGTGATGCTGCAAAGTAATTGACTCCTCAAAGACAAGAAGACTGATACTGTAAAGATAACTGTGGTGAAACGATAACTGTACACGAGTAAGATTATTGCAGGAACCATGGTTCTGTAATATCAAAATTGTTATGGGGTCAGTGTTGCCACAAGGTCACTGGTGTTCATTGTTAAGGTCATACAGAAGCATGTATGAAGCGAGGCCAGCAGTGTTTCCAAGGTGACAAGTGTTGCAAGGTCACGGATGCTGCAAGGTGAAGAATGCCGCATGAGACGTCAAGTTTGTTGCAGGGTCAAACATGATACAAGAAAACCATCTATTGATCTGGCCGCTTCCCAGGCCAGTGACCCTCTGTACTGCACGAGGCAAGACACGGAACACGAAGTAGAGGAAGCAAGGAAAGGAACAGAAGATAAAGAGAGGAGGAGGAGGAACAGTAGCAGCAGCAGCAGTAGGAGTATCATCATCATGCAGCAGCAGCAGGAAGAGGAGGAGGAGCACAGCAGTAGTAGGAGTATCATCAGCAGCAGCAGGAAAAATGAGTTACGATATTAATGAAAGCAGTATTAGCAGAAAGTGTGGGAGGGAAGGGATAGAGTGAAGGCAAAATCAGGGAAATATAATTACAGAACGAGAGAAGGGCTCAGAAACGAGTAAAAGAGTAACAACAAGAAATATGATACGCATAAGGAAGTAATATTGAGGAAGAACGGGAAGGCATGTAAAGAGGAAGAAGACGAAGACTAAGATTAATCAGTATAAAAGAGAGAAAGAGAGGTACTAGCGCTTGTTCAATAATGTAAACGTTTACTTCTGGACAGCACGGTACTAAGGGAAAATTATGAGGACATTCCATTTTTTGTCTGCGTCTGTGAGCCGCATACAAATTCTGAGTAGGCGTGGCGTGTACTGCGTAAGTGTACGTTTTTGTGAGTTGGGTGTATGTTGCGAGATATTTGTGAAAGTCTAGGTTGTCTGCTCTGTGAATTGTGCGTTTTTGAAAGTTATCTGTGCGAGGCAAACTTTTTCTTTTACTTTTTATGAGTAGGCTGTTTGTATTTTGTAAGTAGGTTTTGATGGAATTTTGTTAGTATGTTTGTATTTGTTGAGTAGGCTTTGTTTGTGTTTTGTGAGAAGGCTTTATATTTTGTAAATAGCCTTTGTTTGCATTTTGAAGTACGCTTTACGTTTTCTTAGTATGCTTTATTTGCATTGTGTGTGTAGACTTTCGTTACTTTTAAGATGATTGTCTATATAGCATATGTATTATTAATACAATAATGCGCCCCACTTAACATAATTTAATGGGAATTTTGAGATATAAAGAAGCCGAATAAAAATTATAATGCCATTACTAGAAGAATTCAAAATTAACTCACAAATTGAAGATGAAACTTACACATGATCATTGTTAAGGACGGGCCAAAAAGCAAGTTGTGATATATTAGGTATTTCACTTGATTTTTAAGGCGAATGTTATGTAAATTTGGAATGAATAGGCTATATGTCGTGATCCAAGTTTGTTTTAATTTCATTAAGGGGCTTTGCTCTGGTGCAGAGCAAACTGTTGTGGTCTGTGTTACGCTCTGGGTAGAGCTTTATCAAGTGATAACTTGATAAAGTTATCAACCCAGAGGTTAGAGCTGCACCAAGTATCTACGTGTCGGCAATACTTGCCATCTTACACAGACTTTGTAGCAAATGTGTTTTATGGGAAGCAGCGGAATAGGCTATTTGCACTTTGGATGAATTAATTGCATCGTTTATAAGATTAATTAGAATTTGTCCATGTTAAGTATGCAGGTTATCTACTCTGTATTATTATTACCGGCATCCTTGCTAAGTTTGTAACTAACGATGGCTGGGAAATCAGAAGCTTCCGGAAAGTTAGGCAGGAAGCTTAAAGCTGTATTGTTATTATATTCTTGGAGAAGCGCTATAAACGCATAGGGGGTCATAGAGCGCCTGAAGAATGGAAGGTTTGATTCAAGGAAGGGGAAAGAAACTAATTCCTTGGATCAAGGTAGGTATAAGGTTTGTCAAGAAACAGGCCAAGTGTTTCCTGATCGGGTCTTAGTCATATGAGGACCCACAGCTGGAGCGTTTGGTCATCTGACCGAGACCTTTAGCTGGATTACCGGTCCACCCTTTATATATATAATATATATAATATATATATATATATATATATATATATATATATATATATATATATATATATATATATATAATATATATATATATATATATATATATATATATATATATATATATACATACATATACACACATACATACACACCGCTCATCCTCGGAGAAAATAATAATCATATTCTAGGGGAAAAATCTAGAGATTTCTTGCTGGAAATGTTTGATTATTTTCTTCCATCACCACTCAAATACGCATATGAATATTTTTGAAGCCTCCATTTAAATGATACATAGGAACGTGTGTTTTGTGTAATAGAAAGACAGAAGACACTTGCTTAAACTATAGATTGATATAAAAAGGGGTAGTGTGCAGTATTAGTCATAAATATTTGAAGTGTAGATCCAGGTTATAGTTTTCTCTTTATTTAAAGAAGGAATACCTGTTTATGTTTGTCCCTATAAAGGCGGTAGGTGCCTTAATGCCATGAAGGACTTATACGAAGAATTGGAGTTAACCCTCTTCTTACTTGGATCGAGCCTCATTACTTCTCATTCCCCATGTGCTATTATATGATCCTTACGGGTTTAGCACTTCCCCATAGACGTAATAATAATTAATAATAATAATGTACAATATATATAGGTTCTTGTTTGATTGCTACTTTTCTAGTATTATTATTATTAGTAGTAGTATATATTTCGCCCTGTTTATTTTTACTTTTTGTTTCCGCAGTATATTTTGAGAATGTGTATTTTGCGTTAACTTAATAGTTCGAGCACTTGTGTATACATTTGCTAGCTCTACATATTCACACTGATACTAGATGTTGAGATAGATAATTAAGGACGGAGCTGCACGCATGTACAAAGCTTTTGGCTACAGCAAATTCTCTTGTCATTTTGGCCAGGCTCCAGTGTGGCTCACTGAGAATAATAGCAAAATAAAAAAAAAGATGCAGGTTGCTGAAGTTTTTTATTTGGACGTGTCACTCTGTGCAGAAATGTTGTCCTAATTAAAGTTTATTCTGCAACTTGTGTCTTCACTTGACACATTTTCACCATTTGATGCTATATTAGATACGGTTTGTGATAAACACTTGTGTGTGTCGTGTGGATACATAATGTTCTGTCGTGCTCATGAACTTTTTATATTCCTCGTAGTGATAGTTTTTTAAACTAAATTTTTAAAGTATTTTAATATTTTTTGGTTAATGTCTCATTAACGGTCAAACACAATAGAAATTATTGTCTTAGAGATATGTAGAAATTAAAAAAAAAAAACTTCTTACAAGTGTTGAAAGTTTATGTAGCTAAATATTTTTAAAATATTATGGCAGGGCTTTTTACATCAGTGTCTGTAAGATATTATAAAAACGCATCATACAGTATTTGGTAGATACACAGTACTGTGAAGTCATATTAAATATATACAGTACTTTGCAATCTTGCAATGATCGAGTGGTGCTTTTAAAATTAACAATATTTTATATTGCTTTAGGAGAGTAGTGGTTTTTATGAACATTTCGAAAATGTACAGTGAAGGAACTTGGAATGTGGTTTGCAAGTTAAATTAAGTGAGAAACTAGAAGGGGAGAGAAAGAGAAATGGATTCTGATCGATCAAGCACAACTCGAGTATGAGATGTGGTATGGTAACAAACCTTATTTTTTCCACATTTTTTTTTTAATTATGTCAACTACTTCATCCTCTGGTAGCAGAAACACTGCTGCTGTGGTACGACAGCCCCACATTACTACGAACACGATACTCATTCATCACCAGTCTCTCATCTCTCAGCGTCCTACTTCACGCTACGATGACTTCTGCATCCTTTTGAAAACAAATGAGGATGGCGGATCACCAAAGGCAACTCACTTGGATCCCTGGTGAATAGGCTGGAATTCTCTGAATATTTTTATTTTTTCTATATGAAATTCCATGGTTAAGAACATTTTTGTTTTTAGAGTTTGTGGTTATTTTGCTCTGGTATTTTAGTTGAGAAAAAGATAAGATAGGGAAATAATGAAATAAATAAAAATGATAGCGAATTAGAGGAAATAAGGAGAAAAGGGCGAGGGAGAAAAGACAGTTTTAGGAGGAGATTAAGTATGGCTGACTCCCCTGGGTGTGATGGTGTCTGTGAGCCGCAGTTCTCCACCCCCAGCACTGTTGGTGATGTCTTGATGTTGCTGTTCATTCTGCCCACTGGTAGAGTTGTGTTGGGGTTGGGGCTTTTGCCTAGTGTTCCTTCTCTCCACTGTTGGTGTATCTTCTAGTCACTGTTGGTGTGTCTTCTAGGCACTGTTGGTGTGTCTTCTGTGTACAGTTGGTGTATCTTCTAGTCACTGTTGGTGTGTCTTCTAGTCACTGTTGGTGTCTTCTGTTCACTGTTGGTGTCTTCTGTTCACTGTTGGTGTGTTCTGTTCACTGTTGGTGTCTTCTGCTTCCAGTTGTGTCCCCTTGTTTCTGTGTTCCCTCTCTGAAACAACCTGTCACTATCTACCTTGTCAATTCCCGCAGTATTTTGTATGTCGTTATCATGTCTCCTCTGACCCTTCTTTCCTCCAGTGTTGTTAGTCCTATTTCCCTCAGCCTTTCTTCATAAGACAGACCCTGAGTTGTGGAACTAACCTTGTCGCAAACCTTTGCACTTTCTCTAGTTTCTTGACGTGCTTGACCAGGTGTGGGTTCCAGACTGGTGCTGCATACTCTAGTATGGGCCTGACGTATACGGTATACAGTGTCTTGAACGATTCCTTGTTAAGGTAACGGAACGCTAATCTTAAGTTTGCCAGTCGCCCATATGCTGCCGCGGTTATCTGGTTGATGTGTGCTTCCGGAGACGTGCTTGGTGTTATACTCACCCCAAGGTCTTTCTCCTTTGTTGAGGTTTGTAGCCTTTGTCCACCTAGCCTGTACTCTGTCAGCGGTCTTCTTTGCCCTTCTCCGATCTTCATGACTTTGCATTTGGTGGGGTTAAATTCGAGAAGCCAGTTGCTAGACCAGATGTCAAGCTTGTCCAGGTCACTTTGAAGTCCTGCTTGGTCTTCATCCGATGTGATTCTCCTCATTAATTTCACATCATCTGCGAAAAGAGACACTTCTGAGTCTATCCCATCCGTCATGTCATTCACATATAGCAAGAATAGCACTGGTCCTAGGACTGACCCCTGCGGTACACCGCTCGTCACAGGCGCCCACTGTGATACCTCATCACGCACCATGACCCGTTGTTGCCCCCCTGTGAGGTATTCCCTGATCCATTCCAGTGCCCTTCCTGTTATACACGCTTGGTCTTCCATCTTTTTACTAATCTCATGTGAGGAACTGTGTCAAAGGCCTTCCTGCAGTCCAAGAAAATGCAGTCAACCCACCCTTCTCTCTCTTGCCTTACCTCTGTTACTTTATCATAGAACCCCAGGAGGTTTGTTACACAGGATTTGCCTTCCTGAAACCGTGCTGTCTGGCGTTGATTAACCTGTTCTGCCCAGATGCTCCACCATTCTTTTCTGATGATTTTCTCCAAGACTTTGCACACTATACATGTAAGTGACACCGGTCTGTAGTTTAGTGCCTCTTTTCTGTCTCCTTTTAAAGATGGGGACTACGTTGGCCTTTTCCATATCTCAGGTAGCTGCCCAGTTTCAAGGGATGTGTTGAAAATTTTGGTAAGTGGCACACTCAGAACCTCAGCCCTTTCCCCGAAGACCCATGGTGAGATATTGTCCGGACCCATTGCCTTTGAGGTATCAAGGTCACTGAGTAACTGCTTCACCTCCCTCAGATGTGTATACCCTCCAGCACTGATACATCCCTTGTTGGTGATGCACCCCGTCCTGTCTACCCAACTGCCTCCCTTCCTCCACTGTGAATACTTCCCTAAACCTCGAGTTGAGCTCCTCACATACCTCTTGATCATTACTTGTGAGTTCCCCATCTTCCCTCCTCAGCCTTATCACCTGGTGTGTCTTCTGTTCACTGTTGGTGTGTCTTCTGTTCACTGTTGGTGTGTCTTCTGTTCACTGTTGGTGTGTCTTCTGTTCACTGTTGGTGTGTCTTTGTTTATTCTTGTGTCTTCTGTTCATTGTTGTTGTATCTTTTGTTTACTGTTGGTGTGTCTTCTGTTCATTGTTGTATTTTCTGTTCACTGTTGGTGTGTTTTCTGTTCATTGTTGGCGTCTTCTGTTCATTGTTGTTGTATATTCTGTTCATTGTTGTTGTATATTCTGTTCATTGTTGTTGTATCTTCTGTTCATTGTTGTTGTATCTTCTGTTCATTGTTGTTGTATCTTCTGTTCATTGTTGTATCTTATGTTCACTGTTGGTGTGTCTTCTGTTCATTGTTGGTATATCTTCAGGTCATTGTTGGTGTATCTTCAGATCACTGTTGGTGCATATCTGGTCACTGTTACTGTATATCTGGTCATTGTTGGTGTATCTTTTTGTCAATGTTGGTGTATCTTTTTGTCACTGTTGGTGTATCTTCTGACCACTGTTGGTGTATCTGCTGGCCGCTGTTGCTGTATCTTTCTGGTCACTGTAGCTGTATCTTCTCATCTTTATTGATTACCAATTTGTAGTTATAGGAGCAGAACGGTGTTCCAGGTGCTTCATTTCCTTAACATTCTTTTATTTTCCCCAAGATGCGACCCACAATAGTCGTAACACCAAGCTACCTGTTTGCTGCTACAACTACAATTTCTTATTTTTATTATTTTTCCAATGATGCGACTCAGTAGTCGTAACATCATGCTACGTATTTGCTGCTAGATAAACAAACGTATGGTTCCTTGCCCATGCGAAGTCTCGTCTTGCTCGGGAATCGAACCCGGGTCCTTTGGGTTGTGTGCAGACTTATTTACATTCTAAAAGACCTGAAACTGGTGTACTTAATGCTGGCATTCACCTGTGTATATATTGCTTGTATATTTTTTTATGCGTCCCTGAATTTCTGTATAAAAATCTAATCGTTGAGTTACTGTTCCGCAAATATTTAATTAGGGATTATCTTGTTAATAATATTTTTTTTTTTTTTTTCAGCAAGAACCGGTAGTGGAGTCATCAGCTGGTCATGGTATCAAGAGTAAGTTTTACCCTGAGACAGCAGAGTATATATAGTGTATATATCTGAATATATATACCAAGAGGTGTGTATCTGCTTATATACACAGAGAGGTGTGTATCTTTGTGTACATACATCGAGAGGTGTGAAGGAAAGTGGATATATGTACACCAAAAGATGTACATCTCAGTGCATGTACTCCGGAAAAATAAACACATAAGCAGTATAATGTGATCCTTTATTGACAAATAAATCCTATAAATACTCATGTATCTTTTATCCAGGTAGATCTGTTTGTGACTAGATAAAGCCCACTTTGTGGGCGAAACGTTGTCAATAAAGGATCACATTATACTGCTTATGTGTTTATTTTTACATTGTGTCGGTATTTTGTACCATTTATTTGCAGCATGTACTCCGAGAAGTCCCTATCTCTGTGTATGTACACTGTGAGTTTAATCCCTATTTTACGGATTAAAGTATCATTGACTGGTGGTGAACACTTTAAATTCAATAAAATAACCTACTCTCAGTTATATATACTGTATTCTGAAGGGATGTATTTATCTATATATACATACACTGAGAGCAGCAATGTATATGCACTGAGAAGCGTATATATGCACTGAGAATTAACCTGAATCATTATTTTAGTGATCAAAGTTTTCTTGATCGTTGGTATACCAGCGAAATGCAGTCTTGTTGAAAATTGTAGTCTAGAGGTTTTAAACCTAACAAATCTGCTATGTGTCTATACACTGAGAGTTTACATTAATCACTGTTTTGGAGTTTGAGGCACTGTTCGTAGTGACATGATGAATGATTGTTATATTCATGGGGAAGCGGTAAAACCGTAGAGTTATGCAGCACGCAGGAGATGGAGGTAATTAGGTTTAATCCGAAGAAATGTAGAGTAGCAGTATTTTCTTGGATCAAGAACTGTTCATCAGCATCAAGCCTCACCCATCTTCCCTTCCTTTTAAGGGTGCTAGGTGGAATGAGGTCTTGGCGCTTATGTAGTCGATACATATAAATATATATATATATATATATATATATATATATATATATATATATATATATATATATATATATATTATGGTACAAAAGATTTAAGAGATACATTGTTGATATAAAGATGGCATGTACAGTACATGAGGTGTGAGAGATACATGTCTAGTACATATTGCTACGTGTTTTTCACTTATTATAATGCGAAAATC
Organism: Cherax destructor; assembly: GCA_009830355.1. Lineage (NCBI taxonomy): Eukaryota > Metazoa > Arthropoda > Malacostraca > Decapoda > Parastacidae > Cherax > Cherax destructor. The sequence continues at coordinate 337,705 of WNWK01000578.1, forward strand.
TCATCCAGCTCCTCAGAGCTGGGGCGCGTGCATAAAATACAGCATGCATTAACCCTCTGAACAGCAGCGCTGATTCGCTGGAACAGAAAACTAGCTGCCCTGGGATTCCTAGTTACCCTGGTGAGTCTTTTGCCCAGCTCCTTAAGGAACTTAGATGCACTCTTTCCCCATGAGCCAAGGGTCTCCTAGCCTATTGGAACAAACATATAATGATGGGCAAGTTCTCCATATTTTCTAGACTTTTGGGACTCCCTGAAGGTGGCAGCTGCCCCTCCTTCCTCCCTTGTGTATTGGAGATATGTATCAGCCAAGGTAGATGCACATGTGTAGTCCCACACCACCTGCTTGCCATCTGTCCAGGCTTGAAGGGTGATACCACCTGGAAGCTTTGGCTGCCATCAGATCTGCATAGGTGGAGTGGCTCCCTTACTGCTGGGCATCCGGCTGTTGTGAGGCTCCTCTTGATAATGTTATTAACCTCCTCATGTCTTGCAATCTTTCCCTTGGATTTACGACACACAAGACCATGGCACCCGAATCGGTCTGCTGCTTCACTGCCACAAATACACTTGTGTTCGGCGAGAATAGGGGCGGCAAGTCGAAGGGCAACACCAATGAGGATGCTCTGTGTGTCGAGGCGTGTGCCAAGGCTGGAGTTGGGAACAGCCAACAGAAAGTCCCCTGCATGAGAAGCTCTCACTGCCAGGAGGCGGGCTCTAACCTTCCCTGACACACTCTGAAGCATTGTTGAGGCTATATTCTCCACTATTGTGCCATTCCAGTGCGACTGTTTGTAGTTCTTGGGGGGAGCAGGTCTGGTTAGATTATCCCTGATCATGGCTCCGTTAATGAACTTTTGGTCCTGGACTCCAATCTTTTTCCTAAGATGTTCAGGGAGAATCGCTGCTACAAGCCCCCTGGATGCAACGCATGAGGAGAGAAAAGCAGGTTGCGCAATCTGTGATGACTTGCGGACACCAATGCCTCCTAGTCTGACTGGAAATGTAGCTTGGTCCCACTACCCGTCTTCTAGAGTAAGGTTACGTACTTTCGTAAAAATCTGCCTCAGGATACTGTCATATTAGTGCAGTATAGGGTTATCATATGAAGGTGCACATCTTAGGAAATATGTCAGCCTGGGCAGACTCAAGCACTTTGTGTGAAGGTACAAGGCATCGTGGGTGTCAAGATTACCTATTCGTTGTTCCATTCTCCTCAACTCTTCCAGTTTCTTCCTGAGAATTGTGTCAATGGCATCACTTCCCAGAGATGCTCCAAGCAAGACGCTATTTGTGGGGGCAATGACTGATGCTCCTGGTAGTTTTGATCTCGCTGCATCTATCACTTGTTGATTGACTGAGATGATTTTACATTTGAATGGATTCAGGATGAGACCCATTTCCTGTCCCCGTGTCATCACCTGTGTAAGATCATCTAGAAGGGACTCCTTTGCACCTGCTAATGTGCCATCATCCAGAAACCAGATGTTTAGCTCACTGGTCACTGACTGTGATTTCCCTAACCGTTATACAGAAGAGAAATGGTGCGAGAGGATCCCCTTGCTGGACACCCTCTGATGATGTGATTTCATGCTCTCCAAACAGGAGCATTGATTCCTTGCTATATCCAGCTGAAACAAAAGGGAAGAGACCCGGGAAATGCTCTTGTACAGCTGCTAATACCACGTCTCTCTTACCACTGCATTGTCCTCAGGCAGGTTGTTGATATACGCCCTTGTTGCATGAACCGCTGCTTCACTTCCTTGAGAGACCCCAAAGCCAAGTTGGTTTGGTTGAAGCATGATGGCCGCCTCTGCGCGAATACTTCGGACAGCAGCTTTAGAAACGAGGCGGCGAAAAGTGTTGCCCACTGCAAATGGAATAATTCCTCCATCCTTCTTTTTAAGGGCACAAAGTGATGCACCAAAAAAAGAAAGATTTAATTTCGTCAGGAATCAGACCAGCCAAGGAATTGTTGACGAACCTTGTGATCTCTGAAAGCAGTGTCTCTGCAATCTCCCCGATAACTGGATTAACCATTTCCTTTAAATGCTGTGGCCTTATTCCAGGGTAACACCCAGCAGAGCCGAGGGTCTGGGTTCGATTACCAGCCAGGGTAGAAACATTGGGCGTGTTTCTTTACACCTGTTGTCTATGTTCACCCATCAATAAAATGGGTACCTGGGTGTTAGTCGACTGGTGTGGGTCGAATCCTGGGACACACCTAATTTGCCCGAAATGGTCAGCATAACAAGGAGCTTTCAATATAGTAGTATGTCATTGATGTCAGCTAGGCCTGTATACCTTGTACATGTACTTGTAGTAAATAAAGATATTATATTATATATATCCATTATCGACAGTAAGCATGTTCAACCATTGTTACTTAAACCAAATTTATATAAAAGAAAATATACATTTTCTGAAACATTTTTATTCCCTAAAATAAGGATTAACATCAACTTTCAGTTTATATTCACTGGTATATAGACGCCGAGAGATATACGCATCGCGCTGTATCCACGATATTGAACGTTTTCAGTAGTTTGTGGAAAGGAAAATATTTTAGAATAAATAGTAATTTGTGATGTAACTGTGACTTGTTTCGAGAGTCTTCGTACTCCTGCATCCCGGACTAGGACGAGGCTTTTCTTTTGATTGGCTGTTCAGCCAGGCCATCAACAGCCTGGCTGTTGATGGCCTGCTAGGCTGTGACGCCCCACATGGCCATCACACCCTGCTGTGTATTAATATTTTATCTTGTTAGAGGATAAAAATTTAGCGTGCAATACTGCATTCCATACTTTTTACACATGCGGTAATATGCAAAAATCTGAGTGAAAATCCCGGTCACATTTTGTAGTGGTAGTGAACATGGATCTACATGTAAACAACGGTCGGGTCAAACCTGATTCCTCTCTCCCTTAGCGAGGTACTGTATAACCCCAACGGCATTATACAGTACCTCGGGGTTATACATTCTTATGAATGTAATAATTTCTTTGGTGACCTTTTTTTTATGGCTCTGCGTTGTCTACAGATTTAACATGTTTAGTTGAAATAAGATCCTAGTCACTAAAGTTTGAGTGCATTGCTCAGTATAAGTGAATTATCATGTTGAGAATTATGATAGATATACTATAGCGTCGTCAACTTGTCCTACAAAGAAGACGGTCGTTTTTCCACGCATTACAGGTCGTGGACTTCTGCCCGATTTATATGTCAAAACTTAGATATGCGTTATTCTGTGTTAAGTTAGGTTAATGTATATTAAACAATACCGAAATGCTATAACCGGATGGCTAACCTCTGGTAGCTCGGGACATGTGATCGTCTCTTAGAAAGTTGTTATCCCGACGTACCTTTAAGTTAGAAGTTGGGAGCATCGTCACTAAAGCCCAAGACTTTAGTTAGTAATGTTCTTTAAGTAATAACTGAATAATCTGAAAATAGATTTTGATTTGCTGTTGATGCTCCGTTTACCTGCTTTTTTTTTTACCGAGTCGATGCAGATATAGTAGATAATATACACAACCCGCACTGAGGAAACAAACTCATGAAGACGTTTCGGTCAGACCGAAATGTTGTTATAAGTTTGTCTCCTAAGTGCGGGTTATTTGTGTATTGTTCCAACCTCGGTACTGTGACTTTATTTATTATAGATAATATTTGTAAGTAATTTTTACTTATAATGAATATCACAAAATTAAATTTAGTTAGTAAAACTTTTGTTAACGCATCCCCTTTATCATATATTTGTAAAATAATAAAGCAACCAAGAAGGTTTGGGAAGGTGGGGAGTGGTGAGGTATAGTGTGTGTGTGTTGGCTGTGTAAGTCATCACTGGGAGGGTTATGGGCCGTACATACCTCCTAAACTACAAGCAAAGAACTTTCTATTATATGTTAGTCTCTCGCTGCTGTATTTCTTCTAGTGGGCAGAAAGAGTTATGCACCAGACCTCAGCATGTTGAAGAAATTGTTGTGTTCCGAGGGTAATGCTTTATAGTGTACACATGCAAGAAGAGATACCACTAGGATAGAAATATGAAACACAGGTAAGAAAGATCATATATTTTGTCCATTCAAGGAGTACCTTGATGGTGGTGAAAGGTTCCTAATCCAACGAATTGGAGCTGTCTTCCCCTTCCTCGGATCAAGTCTGATTACCTCTCATGAGGTAATCAGATTTGATCCAATGCTTTGCATGACCCCGATTGATTTAGCGGTTCGGCATGTTAATAATGCTTCATATTTTGGTTAAAGTCAGAGCAACTTTGCAACAGAACTGAGGCGGACATAGGCAGATTCTCTCTCTCTCTCTCTCTCTCTCTCTCTCTCTCTCTCTCTCTCTCTCTTCCCTTGTGTTTAATATTTCTCTGCAGTGGTTTCTGACTTTGCAGTGATCAGTGTTTATGACACTATAACGCAGAGAAGAAACATAGGGTAGTGGCTAGTTACGATACGCTACTAACGACTTTCATTGTCCTCAAATATTTGAATATTATTATTATAGCCATGGGAGAGTCCTTAATTTGTCTGGAGAGAGATAATCAGATTTGATTTAAGGATGGGACTATCGCTCTATTTCCTTAAAGCATCATGGGGAGAGGTATGATTTGCAGTAGTTTTTCCTGTTCATAAGACAGAAAGTCGGAAATTCTGCGAAAGTGTAAAAAGAAACTTAACAGGCTTTTGTCTCATGACCAGCCTACTACATGGGTATGCAGCGGTAGGCTGTTGAACGTTTTACACACTGGTATGGTTGTTAATTTCTTTCTTCTGTCTCGTAAACATATAAGATAACAGGTAACTCATGCTATTATGAACCTTGTCACAGGTTTCGTGGTTTGCATTACTCTAAACATAAAATATCAGATTACACATTTCTTTTAGTGACAAATATGTATAATTTTCAAGGCTTATTCCCACTCTGTTTTGACACAAGAGAATACAAACGAAATACCAGAAATCAATAATTATACTGGAAAGACGAAAATAAATTATGCACAATCTACACAAGTGAACTTGATGAGGAACTACATAGTGACATAAGTTCGCCTATAACACTAAAATAGGCCGTCAAATAATTTCTGATGTGAATACTAGAAGGTTAAAGGATGACCCGGATACGTTGATGTTGTGGTTGGAGAAGTGGCAGATGCAATTCAGAGAAGTGTTCGCAATAAAACTAATAGAATTCTTGGCTTCATGTTAAAAAGTATAAATAATAGAAGTTCTAAGGTTATACTTCAGCTTTATATATCTTTGGTTACACTTCATTTAGATTGTTGCTCAGTTCTGGTCTCCATTTTACAAGCTGGACATAAATGAGCTCGAAAATATACTATGAAGGATGAAATTGATTCCATGTATCAGAAACCTTTCCTATAAAGATAGGCTGAATGCTCTGAATTTGCACTTTTTGGAAAGACTTAAAATTAGAGGAGATATAATTGAAGTGTACCAATGGAAAACAGGAATAAAAAGGGGATATATAAATAGCATGTTGAAACCATCTAACCAAGACAAGACTCGCAGCAATGGATTCAGGTTGGACAAGTTTATATCTAGAATAGGCATAAGGAAGTACTAACAGGATAATAGTAAAAGATGCGTAGATCATACTCAGTGGTATCGTCATTTAGGCAAAAACTTTGGGCGGCTTTAAAGATGAGTGAGTGTGAGCTGGACTTGCCTAGCATGGGCCAATAAGCCTACCGCTGTGTTCGTTCTTATATTTTTGTGTTCATTTGGATAGGCTGGGTTAGATTTATGTGCAAAAAAAATCATGACTATTCGTATGTTCATAAGTTAAAAATATATATCGTTAAAAAGTGAACTTACACTTGGTGTAGATAGTACGCCAAACTTAACTCTAATCCACTAAACTTCAGTTTTCTAAAAGACTGGCTTAAGAACTGGCCGAAGTGGCAGCCTCATTCCGTGTTGTGAAGAGTGGCTGCCACTTGTAAATATCTCCAGCGCCTCCGTCAACACTGCGCTACACCCTCTTGCCCACCAGAACCAGCTGGGGATTTCATGTGGAATCCTTGGGAATTTCAATGATCTTGCTCTATTTTTTTAGTATGCGAACTAGTATTTATCTTTATTTTTTTAAGTGTTGAGGAGAAACTTGGGTATCACATCTATTGGAGTATTTTTTTTTTTACTGGGTGGACTGACAATGCTTCCACAACCATTATTTTTTATAGACGAAACCTATGAAGAAAAAATATACTATCGAGAATATAGCTTAACATAAGCCTCTTGAAACACTAGAGATTAAAGATATTTAGGAATTGAATAACTGTGAAGTAGAAAAATTAGACAGTATCGTTGCAATTTAGAATTCGAACAAGTTTCTTAAAGCAAGTCATGAGAGAGAGAGATAAGATCGAAGACACTGCGGAGAGTAATAGCCTTAAATCCTACGTAAGTGTTTTCCATCGGTACTACCCACTCCCCCCGTACGTAACAGTGTAAGATAGGTTTACCAGATCAAATATGTTGGAATATTCGCTTTTAGTAAACTGGGCTGGGATATAGTGTTAAAGGACGATGTAATATCTGCTCTGTTTTAAACACACTTGGCCAGAACTTAGAGGCAAAGTGTAAATTTAGAATTAATTAGCAATTTGCCCGCATTAGGAAATGAGTTTTAAGTCTTACAGCGCATCCTGTGTAATCTTTGCAATTTTACAACACTAGGCTAAAGACGGGAAAGTTATATGAACCTCATTAAGGAACATTTCGGGAGTTACATTAACCGGAGAACTTTACTGTAACTCAGGTAATGTGAACGCATTTTCAACATTGGGTATAGTCATTTTTAACGTAATTGGCTTACTAGTCTCAGGATTTGAAGATAGTGATCCTTAGGGTTAGTTTTGAATAACTGTGTAGAGAAGATTCATCGAACCCAAAAATTTATCAAAATTTAGTTTAAAGTAACAGGACCCAATCAGAATTAACTCGCGTAAATGTTTTAAAAAACGAAGGGTTTATTTTGAAGGCTGTTTACAGAATATGTAAAAAAAAATATTGTTTTATTTATCCTCTAAAGCCACTGGCATCATTTGACTACCAACAGGCAGGCGGCCAACTCCATCACAATATGCATATACATCGAGGAGTGCACTCTGTATACCGTATATACATTTGTATTCTTACGGAATACAAATGTATATGGGTGTATCGTAGTATATATAGTATACAGTGGCGACAAGTTGATAGATAAGACATGTGCAACACTAGCAATCTTTGACGAAACTCCGCCTACGCTGCAGCTACATTAGTCTGATGCAGAGATGAATCACACTTCTGGAGACATATGCCTTCGTCGAAGACGAAGTGGAGAGGTAATTTGAAGTGATGTTTGCACCAGCCTTAGTGCAAGATAATCAGGAATATGAATAATCAGGTCTGATCCGAGGAAAGGGGCACCAATTTCTTGGATCAAGAACCTTTTACCCGCTTCAAAACACCCTACCTGCCTTGAAGGGTGAGGGTATATTTTTTCCTTAATAATGGCTCACTGTTGTTAGTTTGAAAGTAATTTGTGCACATGTAAGCCATAGGAATGTGCTAAAAATTCAAACCTACCTCAGATATTTTTTAAACTGATTTTTGCACCGTTAAATTTACAGGCTAAGAGCTATTATCCTACATCAGTTCATTTCAAAATCCAGAGTTGTCTAATACTAGCACCTCTCAGGATGCGCCCATAATAGTTAACTATTTAGTGCTAGGTGAAGAGGGACGATAGGTGCAACGAGTTTTGCCCAATCGTCTCAAATCGCCCAGAGATTGAACACTGAAGTGCTTTAAACTCTAAAATAATTCTTAAACTCAAGACTATGTACAGTTCATTGCTGACAAATGTAAAGTTGTAAAACAAAATAACTGGTGATTATAAGTTGAATAATGTAGGTCTTAGTCAAATTGAAAGCAAAAATAGATGTAGGAGTTCTGGTTAGCAAAAAAAAAATAATGGAAAACGATCCTTAGTTTCTTATCGAGAAGTATAAATAATAGAAGTTCTGAAGGTTATACTTCAACTTTATATATCTTTGGTAAGGTTTCATTTAGATTATGCTATACATTTCTCATCTCCATATTATAGAATGGACATACATGTGATGGAAAATATGCAAGAAGGACAACTAACTTGATAAATTAAGACACATGTGCAACACTATCTTTAATGAGGAAACGTTTCGCCACACAGTGGCTTTATCAGTCCATACAAAGGAGAATGGTGAAGAACAGGAGGAGTTTGAGGTAATCAGTACCTCAGCCTTGAGTCGATGTTGTCAGTCCATCAATCTTAAAAAGAATACAGCATATGTGCGAAGAAGTAGCTTATATACTGTAGACAGGAGAGGTGCAGCAGTCGTAGGTGGTATCACATTTGACCAATGTGGAAGTAGGTCGTGCCCAAGGGTTAGGCAAGTGAAGAATTCCCTGTATTAAGATACCAAGATGTTGCTGTGTCAGACAGGAATGTAGATGAATGGTTCAGAGAACCCACAAGTTGATAAATTAGACACATGTGTAACACTTGGGTATCTTTAATGAGGAAACGTTTCGCCACACAGTGGCTTCATCGACTCAAGGCTGAGGGACTGATTACCTCAAACTCCTCATGTTCTTCACCATTCTCCTTTGTATGGACTGATGAAGCCACTGTGTGGCGAAACGTTTCCTTATTAAATATACCCAAGTGTTGCACATGTGTCTAATTTATCAACCTGTCGGTTCTCTGAACCATTCATATACGATAACTAACTTGATCTCATGTGTCTTGGATCAAGAGCTTTTCACCAGCGTGGAGGCACCTGCCCTTGAAGGGTGTGTACTAGTAATGTGCAGGAAACTGGCCGCTGTACACTACATACTTCCGCAGAAATTATTTAATGTTCCTTCCTGCCAGCAACCATTAATTACCGAGGACGGGGAAAGGGGCAGCTAGAACAAAAATATATATATTTTTTTTACGTGAACTGGGTTGTTGAATAATTCAATTTGGTAATTTGGGTATTTAATTATTTTCAATATTAATTTAACTCAGAATTTTGTTATTTCAGTTTATATAGTCTTTAATTTTATTACCATGCTTGCATTTGGCATTACAGTGAGGGTGCGACGATCGTAGGGTTGTGTATGCTCGCCCACGATCATCAATTTGTATAATTAACTTTTCCTGTAGTTTTCAACGGTTATTTTACGAAATTATGCGTAAAATACGCATGTATGAAAGGTGAAATTAACGTATGAACAATTGGTTCCAGTGCCATAAATTTTGACAGCTATAATCAACTTGTGTTATTGCGTCAAAAATATAGAGGTAAATATTAGTTTGATTCAGACTTACGACAAAGCGAGTAAGGCTAGTAGTGGCTAGCTTGTTTTGTTGTGGCATTGAGAAGTATGTGTGTGCGCATGCGTGCATGTTTAAGGAATATGTATGTAAATTTGTGTCTGTAATCTTCTATATGTGATTGCGGAGTCGATTCACAGCTTTGTGTGTGTGTGTTTTATTTCTTACACATCGCTCTTTAACTCATTATTCAAATTTTTTTTAGTGCTAATTAGGAAAAACACGCTCTAAGATGATACTACCCGCCCAGCGCTGATAGTCGTACACCACATTCTAAATTCCGTTATTATTTGTTAATTATGCATAAATATAGGTCATTGTTCATTAAGCTAACAAAATTCAAGTAACCTAATCGAGAATAACAAATATTTTGCAGATAGTGTCATCCGAAGTGTAAATAAACGAATGCATGGACGGCATTTTGGAAGAAAGTGTACACTCTAATTTGAGTCGAAGTTACATCTTTACAATTCATCAACAAAGCCACACTTAGACGCGAAACCTTATGACGACTATATATATATATATATATATATATATATATATATATATATATATAATATATTATATAATATATATACGCAGTGCTTTATCGACCGTACCACACTGGACCAATACCTTGGCGCCCAGCTCAGGCTAGACGTTTTGATCCAAGGCAGCTAGCTTTCAGGCAGGTGGCTTACAGCTTTTCATCTCATCCTACCTCATCACCTGCCTGAAGCTGCTGTCTTGATCAAACGTCTAGCTGAGCTGGGCATTTAGTCAGTTGTAAGACGATAACACCCTCCTTCAAGGTTCGTGGTCAGTGTTGATATTTCGCCTGTCTTGCAATCTATCATATATTCATATTATAATATATATATATATATATATATATATATATATATATATATATATATATAGTAAGATCAAAGGAAACTGGTATAGTGAAAAAATCGTGATTTTTAACATCAAGGAATACTCAGAGTATTTAAACAAAGACAAGAGGAGTCTTATAAGAACGTAAGAATGAAGTTTTACTGCAGTAGGCCTATGTCCCGCGCTAGGCAGGCCCAACTTCCACCCACCCTACAGTATTTAAAGCTAGTCAAAGGTCTCGCTCCCATGGGCGTTACCTGGGACTTTGTTCCACTCATCTACAACTGGTTTGCTCGACCAGTATTTTCCACGTATCATTTTTAGATCTAAATTTGTCCAACTTCAATTATTTTTGTTAGTCCTGTCTTGGTTAGATACTTTCAGCACTTTATTTACACCCTTTATTCCTGTTTGTCATTCGTACACTTTAATTATATCTCATCTAATAAAAAAGAATTGTATTTATTACAGATAACGTTCTTAAATGGATGCTGATTAAGGCCAGGATCATATAATTCATGAGAGAAAATAACACAGGAGCTTGTAATTAATATGGATTTTGCGAATAAAATTTCCTGCCTAATATTTTTTAGAACGATCTAATTACATAATACTTACTGTACATACTTTACTGGAATTTAATTAAGTTCCCCATAAAAGGTTTAAGTCAAATAAAAAACTCATTGTAACTGTTTCTTTTCTCATGAACAGTTATAATGTGCTACTCAACAACTGGTATAACTGTTTCTTCTCTCATGAACAGTTATAATGTGCTACTCAACAACTGGTATAACTGTTTCTTCTCTCATGAACAGTTATAATGTGCTACTCAACAACTGGTATAACTGTTTCTTCTCTCATGAACAGTTATAATGTGCTACTCAACAACTGGTATGCATTGAGAACAGGTTCTGCAAGAATCAGCGATCCCACAACCCTCCCCTCTCCCCCATTCTCAACACCAAACCCAAACAAAAACAGAAGAGTTGTCCGAGGCTGGAGGAATGCAGTTTGGTAACGGGAGACCACCATGAACACCATCACTTTCAACCTCACTTTCTCAGTGTTCACAGATCAGTGTCACAAACAGGAAACTCGAGCTTTTTCCCGAAATCGCTTATTTATAAACGCACGTTTTCTCAGGATAATAGATTTCCTTGGTTGAAGTCCCGTACCTTTGTGAGAATGTAGTTGAGAGTCACTGCCAGTACAAGGTTCAAGGTTAGAAGCGTGAGCTTGCACCAGCGTGCTCTCTATCACAGTCCTTCAAGGAGGATGCCTAGCTGCTTGTGAGGGACTAACCTTCCCATTACTAAGTTTATTTAGGTACTGGTACACAAACACAATTACACAAATTATCATAAATAGTAGCATGTGTGTAGATTACCCAGCATAACCCAAAAAAGTCAGTGATTTATTTCCATTGGGGTCCTTGTAATATCATATTATTTAAACTTTAAAAGTTAAAACAGCTAAGTAAATCAACTATGTAAAAATTAGTTACAATAAAAGGAGACATACTTGTTTTAAAACTTTTTAAATATGTTATATATAAGATAAATGTCATTTTAAATATCAATTTGTACAGGTTATACCTTCAAGACTTGGTGCTGGGGAAAAACTTTTGTTATAGTGACTCGACAGTGCCCTCCCCTTCCTCGGATCAAATCTGATCCCTTGCGATGTATGACCCTACGGATTTTGTACTTCTCCATGAATAAGAGTGTAGAGGTTATGCAGTGTGGTTGTAATGTATATTTGGTGGGTCTTATTGGCGTTATTCACACCGGATATATTAATGAAATTGCTGGTAAACACGAGTGTAAATGAGTTGGTTGCAACAGGTTGAAGGTGCTGTTCTCTTTAATGTTGCTACTACCCCCCCCAACCCCACTTCCCCGATGTTACTCTCACAGCCTCCTCTCTTTCATCTCTCTCTCTCTTGTTGCTCCCACTCACGCCCTTCTATTTTTCGCTCCATCTATCCTTAACTCTTCTTTCCTCTTTATATCTGCAGTTTCTCTGTTATCATCTTTTTCCTTGTCTACTTTCCCTTGTTCCCTATTTTACCATCTTCCTCTCTCTATGCTCTCTTTGTTTATTGGTATCCTCTCTTCCTCGCATCTCTCTCTCTGTTTCCTCTCGTCTGGTGCAGTAGAGGATTACCTGCCTGGCCAGGTGTCAGATGAACCCACCACCTGTCCAGGTACCTGCCCAGTACCTGTCCCTGTACCTGCCCACCACCTATCTAGGAAGTGAACCTGTTTGTGCACCTGCTCAGGTACCTGGCTGTACATCTGCTTAGGTATCCGACTGTACACCTGTCCACGTACGTGGGCAGGCACCTATCTAGAAACCTGTTTAGGTACCTGTTCGTGTGGGTGAGTACTAAATACGTACGCTGTTTTTTTAGCGTAGGGAATGGAGAAAGGGAGGGACTGAGGGAGGGAGGAAGGAAGGAAAGGGGGGTTAAAGGGAGGAGGGTATGTAAGGATCTACTTGGTACAAAAACACACTATATCACCCTTTCTCCTTTTTCTTATTCTAATGTCTTTCCTTTTTTCTTTCTCTTTTCTATGCCCATTCATTATAGGCACTCTTCTTAAAAGTGATCTTGAGTTTATATGTACTTATACGTAACATTAGAGCGTATATACTACATATATGTATGTAATAATATACATATATATGTCGTGCCGAATAAGTAAAACTTGCGATTTTGGCTTAAATAGCAACACACTTCTTGCCGAATAGGGCAAGCGAAAATTTGTGTATGCAATAATTTCGCAGAAATCATTCTGAACCTGACGAAAAAAACTATATTTCATTGTGTTTGTTTATTATTAAATTATTTTCAGTTTATCTAAAATATATTTGCTGGATTAGGCTAAATTAAATTGTGCTTGTTATGATAAGGTTAGGTAAGTTTTCTAAGGTTCTTTTGGGACAAAATTATTAATTTGTACATTAACATAAATGAAAAAAATATCTTTAAACGTATACCTGGAGTATACCTGGACAGGGTTTTGGGGGGGGTCATCGTCCCCGCTGCTCGGTCTGAGACCAGGCCTCGTGGTGGATCAGGGTCTGATCAACCAGGCTCTTACGGCTGGCCGCACGCAAACTGACGTACGAGCCACAGTCCGGTTGGTCAGGTACTGACTTCAGGTGCTTGTCCAGTTCCTTCTTGAAGACAGCCAGGGGTCTATTGGCAATCCCACTTATGTATGCTGGGAGGCAATTGGACAGTCTTGGGCCCCGGATACTTATTATGTTGTCTCTCAGTGTACTCGTGGCGCCCCTGCTTTTCATTGGGGGAAGGTGGCATCTCCTGCCGAGTCTTTTGCTTTCATAGGGAGTGATTTTCGTGTGCAAGTTTGGTACTAATCCCTCTAGGATTTTCCAAGTGTATATTATCATGTATCTCTCGCCTGCGTTCCAGGGAATACAAATCATGGGGCTTTAACCGCTCCCAATAATTTAGGTGCCTTATCGTACTTATGTGTGCCTTGAAAGTTCTTTGTACACTCTCCAGGTCAGCAATTTCGCTTGTCTTGAAAGGGGCAGTTAGTGTACAGCAGTATTCCAGCCTAGAGAGAACAAGAGAAAATTTTAGAAAGGACCTAATTTTAAACGAGTTCTTGCTAATTGACCAATTTTACCTATTCGGCACGACATATATATATATATATATATATATATATATATATATATATATATATATATATATATTATTAACACATCGGCCGTTTCCCACCAAGGCAGGGTGGCCCGAAAAAGAAAAACTTTCATTATTATTCACTCCATCACTGTCTTGCCAAAGGCGCGCTTACACTACAGTTATAAAACTGCAACATTAACACCCCTCCTTCAGAGTGAAGACACTGTACTTCCCATCTCCAGGACTCAAGTCCGGCCTGCCGGTTTCCCTGAATCCCTTCATAAATGTTACCTTGCTCACACTCCAACAGCACGTCAAATCCTAAAAAGTATTTGTCTTCATTCACTCCTATCAAAAACGCTCACGCATGCTTGCTGGAAGTCCAAGCCCCTCGCACACAAAACCTCCTTTACCCCCTCCCTCCAATCTTTTCTAGGCCGACCCCTACCCCTCCTTCCCTCCACTACAGATTTATACACACTCGAAGTCATTATATTTTGTTCCATCCTCTCTACATATCCGAACCACCTTAACCCCTCCTTAGCCCTCTGCATCCAATTTTTTTTTTGTGGCGAAAATACAATTACATCCAAGTTATGTCCCCAGCGATTTGTGTGTTTTCGAGCGACTGAAGAAGTTGCTGGGAGGACAGCGTTTCCACACATGATAGCTGTTCGTCGATGGTTATGTAATCAACCGACAGATTTCTATTTTGAGATCATTATCAAACTGGTAAAGCGCTGGGATCAGCGCCTCGATAAGCTGGTGGTTATGTCGCCAAGTATCCAGTGAACAATATGCAGTATGACTAATTCCTATTTTTGTCGAGAAGAAATATAGACTTTTCTAGCTGCCCCTTATGAACAGAAGAATGGACGGGGACTCGAACCGTGGTCCTGGTGTGTATCGAGCCCAACGCTGTACCACTGAGCCACGAAGCTTACGTTAGGAAGATGTTCCAGACCGCACTTGTGTGATTTGTCTATATTAGCGGCACCAAGTGTCACCCTACTGTCTCCTCCCACAGTCCCAGAAGCTCTCATGGTACTGTACCTCTATTCTCACATCCTAAGCCATACAGACGACGTTTTAATGAGGAGCTTTAGGACGCACACAGGTAATAAATGGCCTGTGAGACCTGGCCGTAATGGGAATTGAAGCAGTAGAATATAATGTATATTTGCCTTCACCCACTATATACGGGTATGTACAATATGTACAGATAAAATAATAAGTGTACGCCACGGTGACAGATGGCAAGGCAGAAGCCAGAGAGAGTGCACCGTATTCAACCAGCAGGTAGGCAAGTCTGCCTATGCTTACCACAAGTGAACCAAGGTACTGATTTAACGATGGATACCCTATTGATTGTTAAACCCTTAGCACCCGGTTCGCTGGTTGGGAGGCAGCCTGTATGGGAGTGTGACATACGCCGAATAAATTGTAACATACTCTTTGCATGCCACAATGAAGAACTTTAAAAAAACGAAACATTCTTGCCATTCAACCAAGGTGTTTTTTTTTTTTTTGCAAGAAATTCTTAGGGTTTTCTCTGACTCCTTTGTTCCG
This sequence comes from Cherax destructor, assembly GCA_009830355.1. Classification (NCBI taxonomy): domain Eukaryota; kingdom Metazoa; phylum Arthropoda; class Malacostraca; order Decapoda; family Parastacidae; genus Cherax; species Cherax destructor. Next base: position 353,173 of record WNWK01000578.1, read on the forward strand.
TTTGGCATCATTTTATATACAAGTGTTTGCTATTTCATGAACTTCAGTTTCTTTATTAAGAATTATGTTATTAACTATTCATCGTGTGGTCAAAGTTACTTAATTTTTAGTTCGTATTCCATATATAAAATTATGTAATAAGCTTTGTCATCAACGTCTCCGCTGTCATCTACAAGAAGGAATTCCTGCTTTCCTTCATCTCCCTGAGTTTTAAAATCTCCCTGGGTTTTAAAATCTCCCTGGGTTTTAAAATCTCCCTGAGTTTTAAAATCTTTCTGGGTTTTAAGATATTGAGATTAAATGTCTCCCTGTATTTAAAGTTCTCAGTGGGTTTCAAGATCTCTCTCTCTCTCTCTCTCTCTCTCTCTCTCTCTCTCTCTCTCTCTCTCTCTCTCTCTCTCTCTCTCTCTCTGGGTTTCAAGATCTTCCTGGGTTTTAGCATATCACTGCGTTTTAAGATCTCCTGAGTTTTAAGTTATCCCTGGATTTTGAGATATCGCAGCATTTTAAGATCTCGTGTTCAAATATCTCCCTGCGTTTTTAAGTTCTCTCGGTGTTTTCAGATCTCATTACGTTTTACGTTCTTTGCGTTTTCTGACATCTTCCTGCGTTTTATGATATTCCTGCTTTCCGAGGTGCTGCTTTCAAAGGTCTTCCCGGCGGCGTCTCTTCCTCAGTGATTGTTTGAGCCTTAACGATGCCTGGAAGGAATTAATTAGAGGCCCGGGGAAGCAGTTTAAGGTCCACATTTCTTGGTGAAATTGCTGTTTAACTTGGTTTATGTCTTGTGGTTGGCGCGTCATGGCTCTCTATGTTATTGGGTGAGTTGGGACCCCACCAGGCTCTAGGTGGTCCTGCTGCTCTTTCTCAACGCTTCACTTGACTTTGTATATAATAGACATGGTTAAAGACTTTAATAGACTAATGTGTGTCTTATAAGACGTGATGGTTAATAGACCTAAGGCTTAACTGAGGTAAGCGTCGACTTGATTATAATGTGATGGAATTTAATAAGCGGAGGAGTGTATTGTAAGACTTAAGGTTTAATAGACAGAAGTGCGTCCTAGTACAGTTGTTTTTCAAACTTTTTAAATTCATGGAATCTATTTATTAGAAAAAAAGATCCGGAACCGTTGGTAATGAAACAGTTTGCTACTTTATGTACAGTAATGTGAAGGTTGCAGAAATAATACTTTATATACATTTAGAAATTTACAAAAAAGGCAATATACTTTTATTGACCAGGATGGTTAATTAATTGAGTTTAAAGTCTATTGACTGCACGAGAGCCATTAAGGCTGCTTGTAACCTGTTTACCAACAGTCAAGAATGATTTAATATCTAAAATAGTGAAAATACTAAACTCTGAGTGTATATATACGGTACTGCGAGACGTACACCTCTCGATGTATATAACCTTGTATTGACAGTTATGAAAGAACCAATAAGTATAAACAAATATTTATTGTAGGATTAAAGTTTTCAATGGAAATAAATTAAAACTGAGCCTTTTTATTTACAGATGGATTAATTTTAATATCTAGACAAAAAAAATGTTAATTGATTTTAAGTTATAGATGGGTTAATATTAATAGCCAAAGAAACAAGTGTTTATTGACTTGGATGTGATTGCATTTCTTTGGATAAACGTACAGTATTTGGAGCATTTAATGTTGCCTGGAAGCTTACATCACCTATATTTTGCTTGCTTCTGTTTTTTTGTCGTATATGTTACTGATGATGGATTAGAAACTTGTGGAGACGTTTCCCCAACCAGTGGCTTCCTCAGTCCAATACAGAGAAGAATGGTTGAAGATCAGAAGGAGTTCGAGGTAATCAGTCCCTCAACCTGGAGTCGATGTGATCAGTCCATCAATTTTATCAAGACTTATCCAGAGTCAGACAAGGTCACTGTACTATCTGAAATAGCGACAACAGTAATATAAATAATTTCATCATCCGAGAGCAATAATAGGTTAGTAAAACAGTGTAAACCTAACTGAAATGAACCTATCATAGAGATACTCACCGAATCAATCAGACCAGTGCCTGGTTTACTATGTTAGCTGCTGCTGCTGCTTCCTACGTCGGCTGTAGGTCGCTATTTGCTACTTTATAATACAGGAGGGCCTCACTATACAGCAGGTTGGATTCCGGGCTACTGCTGTAAAACGAAATTCACTGTAAAGTGAATCATAATCTTTTCTTACTTTCAAATGCATATAAAAGCCTGATAACATGTTTACACTATCATTTATAAAGTGAGCAATATAGCTAGGCCTAAAAAAATGCATATACAGTACACACATTACTTACCTTAAAATATTTTCGTTCTTAGCTTATAGTGAGTGGTGAATATATTTATTGTAGGATGAGTAAATGAAGAATGGGTATAAATAACAACCGCTGCATTAGCAAAACACTGTAAAGTGAAGCGCTGTAAAGCAGGGCCTTCCTGTGCATTTTATCATGCCTCGGGGAACATGTAAATACTTCATTACCACTGTAATTTGTTCGGGATGGATAGTATTCCCATTCATTGTGTCCCAGATGCAGGCTCGTGAATATTAGATACAGCTCTAAATGCACATCACATCCAGTCCCTGGACTCGTTCTGTACCTCTGTAATATTTCGTCTACCGCCCAAAGGATGAGTATGGGGTGCTCAATAAGGATATTAAATTAACTAACTCAGAGAACCCCGTCAAGTTTGTGAAACCCTAGGGTTAAGTGGAACACAGTTTGAAAGGTTGTCTTGGAGCACCTGTCTTTATTCCTTACGTCTCCGTTCTCATATGTTGTAGGTATTCATGGTTGTAGTATATTGATTAATTCCAAGAAAATGTTTGGGTGGAAGGTGTGTGATAGTGTGACTCAAGTGTGGCAGTCTTTGTTCCACAAGTGTGGTAGTCTTTGTTCCACAAGTGTGGCAGTCTTTGTTCCACAAGTGTGGCATCTTTGTTCCACAAGTGTGGTAGTCTTTGTTCCACAAGTGTGGCAGTCTTTGTTCCACAAGTGTGGCAGTCTTTGTTCCACAAGTGTGGCAGTCTTTGTTCCACAAGTGTGGCAGTCTTTGTTCCACAAGTGTGGCAGTCTTTGTCCCACAAGTGTGACAGTCTTTGTTCCACAAGTGTGGCAGTCTTTGTTCCACAAGTGTGGCAGTCTTTGTTCCACAAGTGTGGTAGTCTTTGTTCCACAAGTGTGGCAGTCTTTGTTCCACAAGTGTGGTAGTCTTTGTTCCACAAGTGTGGCAGTCTTTGTTCCACAAAGTTGTGGCAGTCTTGTTCCATTAGTCTCACAAGTGTGGCAGTCTTTGTTCCACAAGTGTGGCAGTCTTTGTCCCACAAGTGTGACAGTCTTTGTTCCACAAGTGTGGTAGTCTTTGTTCCACAAGTGTGGCAGTCTTTGTTCCACAAGTGTGGTAGTCTTTGTTCCACAAGTGTGGCAGTCTTTGTACCACAAGTGTGGCAGTCTCGACCACACTACAAACTTGTCTTAACTTTGTAATGTGTGTTAAGGGATGTGCCTGAAATGTTGTCCACTTCTTAAGGGATTTCTTGTTCGTTTTCTCCTTATTCCGAACTCAACACTCGCTTCCCTCCCTCCACCAGCTGGGCACTCCCTTTTTTCCTTACTCTTTCGCTAAAGAGAGGGAGGGAGGGAGGGAGCGGAAAACGAAATAAAGGAGAGGGGAAAAGAAGGGATTAAGTCTCATCAAAATTTTCCTTTATTTTTTTAAACCAACCCTCCCTTGTAAGACTTTCCCATAGCTGTCCTCCCCCACCCCATTCCTTATCTTGGGGTGACACAGACACACAGTGGGCGCTTGTGACGATGGAGTTCCACAGGGGTCAGTCCTAGGACCGGTGCTGTTTCTGGTATATGTGAATGACATGAAGGAAGGAATAGACTCAGAAGTGTCTTTGTTTACAGACGATGTGAAGTTAATGATAATTCAATCGGAGGAGGAGCAGGCAGGATTACATAGGGATCTGGACAGGCTACAGGCCTGGTCCAGTAAATGGCTCCTGGAGGTCAACCCCGCCAAGTACAAAGTCATGAAGATCGGGGAAGGGCAATGAAGACCGCAGACAGAAAACAGTGTAGGGGGCCAAAGACTACAAACCTCAATCAAGGAAGAGGATCTTGGGGTGAGTATAACACCGAACACATCTCCTGAGGCGCACATCAACCAAATAACTGCTGCAGCATACGGGCGACTAACAAACCTAAGAATAGCATTCCGACACCTCAGTAAGGAGTCGTTTAGGATTCTGTACACCGTGTACATCAGACCCATATTGGAGTATGCAGCACCGGTTTGGAACCAACATCTGGCCAAGCACGTCAAGAAATTAAAGAAAGTTTGCAACGACGAGACTAGTTGCGGAGTTAAGTGGCATGTCCTACAAGGAGAGGTTAAGGTAAATCGAGATGAGGACAGGAGGGACAGGGGCGACATGATAACAACACATAAAATATTAATAAGAATCGACAGGGTGGACAGGGATAGGATGTTCTAGAGATGGGACACACCAACAAGGGGTCACAATTGGAAGTTGAAGACTCAGATGAGTCACAGTGATCTTAGGAAGTATTTCTTCAGTCACAGAGTTGTCAGGAAGTAGAATAGTCATGGAAAGGGAGGTGGTGGAGGCAGGATTCATACATAGCTTTAAGAAGAGGTATGATAAAGCTCATGGAGCAGGGAGAGTAACTTAGTAGCGACCAGTGAAGAGGCGGGGCCAGGAGCTATGAATCGACCCCTGCATCCACAATTAGGTGAGTACACACACACACACGGTGGGGGGGAAGGTGGCGGAAACACGCTCTCTGGTCCCCGTTTCATTTGTCTCTTTTTTGTTAAACGTGTATTGAATGTTCTTGTGTTTTGTTTTTGATGCGTGTAGGACTGGGTGTTGAGGTGGGTGGTGGAGGTGTTGTGGTGTCGTGGTGGGTGGTGGAGGTGTTGTGATGGAGGTGTCGTGGTGGTGTTGAGGTGGGTGGTGGAGGTGTTGTGATGGAGGTGTCGTGGTGGGTGGTGGAGGTGTTGTGGTGGTGTCGTGGTGGGTGGAGGTGTTGAAGGGGGTGGTGTGTTGAGGTGGTGGTGTTGTGGTGGAGGTGTTGTGGTGGGTGGTGAGTGTTGTGGTGGGTGATGGAGGTGTCGTGGTGGGTGGTGGAGGTGTTGAGGTGGTGTCGTGGCGGGTGGTGTCGTGGGTGATGGAGGTGTTGAGGTGGGTGGTGGAGGTGTTGAGGTGGGTGGTGGGGGTTGGGTGGGTGTGGAGGTGTTGAGGTGGGGTGGTGGGTGGTGTTGAGGTGGGTGGTGGAGGTGTTGAGGTGGGTGGTGGTGGTGTTGAGGTGGGTGGTGGAGGTGTTGAGGTGGGTGGTGGTGGTGTTGAGGTGGGTGGTGGGGTGTTGAGGTGAGTGGTGGTGTTGAGGTGGGTGGTGGGGTTTGTGGGTGGTGGGGTGTTGAGGTGGGTTGTGGGGTGTTGAGGTGGGTGGTGGGGATGATGACGTGGATGGTGGGGTTATTTAGGTGGGTGGTGGGGTGACTCGACCTCTACAACCAACCACATATAGGTGAGTACACACTTATTTGTATGGGTTTTTTTTCTGGGGGTGGGCTTGATAGTAGGTGTTGACATGGTAGTGGGTGTGGGCAAGAGTGAACATGGGCGTAACATTGGACATGGGCGTGATAATGGGCGGTGCGTGATTTATGTATGTAGCGTAATCACGCGAGGTGGTGGATAGTAGCCGGTACCTGTGTCAGGGGTTTACCTGGAGAGGGTTTCGGGGGTCAACGCCCCCACTGCTCGGTCTGAGACCAGGCCTCATGGTGGATCAGGGTCTGATCAATCAGGCTGTTACTGCCGGCCTCACGCAAACTGACGTACGAACCACAGCCAGGTACTGACTTTAGGTGCCTGTCCAGTGCCTTCTTGAAGACAGCCAGGGGTCTATTGGTAATCTCCCTAATGTATGCTGGGAGGCAGTTGAACAGTCTTATGGGTGTCCATACATGTAGCACGGGTGTTCATACATGTGTCACGGGCGTCTATACATGTTTCACGGGTGTTCATACATGTATCACTCGTTTTCATACACGTGGTACGAGTGTTTATACAAATTATATATATATATATATTGCAACCACGAAAAAAGTGATATTGAAGGACTAACTCTCCGCGGCATGACCGGGGATCGATCCCTTGCTACTTTGGCCCGCCTCTTGGGAAGCTAAAGTTCACGACTCTCTAATCACTAGACCATACAATCCTACAAACATTATATAATATGCAGGTATATGGGGCACTCATATAGATTTCACTAATCTCTTTATATAACTAGAGTTACTTCAAATGGGTGAGATTTAAAATGTAATCCACAGTTACCATTAATACAGTTATTTAAGAGTGATGTAATAACACATAAGAATGGAAACTTGACAGGGACAAACACTTTCGGACGCGAACTGGGTACTTTCACGAGGTGTTGGTTCTTGAACCCAGGCCATGGTGCGTGGCACACAACGACCAGCTGGTAACCATGAGCGACTGAGTCAAACAGATGGTATCAGCTAGCAGCAGTATCCTAAAATATCTGCAGCTGCATGCTCGCATCAGTTATATAAGCAATACACATCCGTTGTCTCCACCCTGGGTCTATCACCGTGGCACCTCTATCCCCCTACCTCAGTGTAAACCCCTACAGTAATACAAGTCTACATGACCGCCTCTACTCTGAGATCAGACACTTCACTGGCCCACATGACTGTATGTGGTCTTTGGTTCATCCCACGTTCCATGTTGTGCGTTTCGTGTTGCATGCTATTCCATGATTTATGTTCCGTATTGTGTCATGCCTTGTGTTCTGTACTGTGTTCCATGTCTTGTGTTCCAACTTGTGTTTTGTACTTGTGTTTGAAACTGTTTCATGCCTTGTGTTCTGAACTGAGTGTTTCATGCCTTGTGTTCTGAACTGAGTGTTTCATGCCTTGTGTTCTGAACTGAGTGTTTCATGCCTTGTGCTCCATCATGTTTCATACCTTCTGTTCTGTGCTGTTTCATACTTTCTGTTCAGTACTTTTTCATACCTTATATTACGTACTGTTTCATACCTTGTGTTCCGTACTTTTTCATGCCTTGTGTTCCTTACTGTTTCATGTTTTGTGTTCCCATTTTGTTGCATGTGTTGCGTTCCGAACTGTGTCCTGCGTGACTGATCGTCTACATGTCTCACGCACAAGAATTCCTTATAAACTGAGTTTCATAAAAGTTTATGTAGGTGTATTAAAGGTCCCGCGATATGTGATCACGCGCTGGCTGCCCTGTCATTGGAGAAAACTGTGGTGTTTTGGTCTCAAGTCCTGTCAAACATGAATGTGATCCTTATAAAAAGTGTGTGTGTGTGTGTGTGTGTGTGGGAGAGGGAGGTTGAGTAAAGTGGGCTATGGAAGGAAGGATTAGAGAGAGAGAGTTTGAAGGAAGAAAAGAATGAGTAGAGAACGGAAGAGTGTGTAGGAGGGGCGAGAGGAATGACAGAAACACCCTTGCAACCAGTCACAGGCATCCAAGGAATATCTGGTACCTGCTCAACAATACCTGCTCCCGAGTCCTTTACGAGGCACAAGTATGCTCTTGCCTTGAGTATGCACCACTTTCTTGCCTAGTGCTGACTCCTCCCTCATCCTCTTCCCTATTTATATCTTTCATAATAAAGTTTTAATAAAGATGATGCTAGGGATGGCTTTTAAATGAGCTCAGGTAAGTAATAGCTCTTAGTGTGTGAATAATGGTAAGAAGTCTTAGTCTTGCTCTGTAAAAACTATCTTGTTAAAAACTCTAGGACTAGAAATAGTGTGGGAGTGGAAGTGGGAAAGGACGGGATGGAAGAGTAGTGGTGTTTTGTTCGTCAGGAAACATAAGTGTTTCCTGACACGGGTCCTTGTCAGATGATGATCCGATAACTGGTTCAGCATCCGCTGGCCTTCGCCACCTGCTGGCGAACCCCATTTTAAAAACCAAAGGATCACAATAGTGTGTCTTCAGATCGTATGGGTGGAGTAGTGGAAAGATAAGGAAAGTAGGGGACATTAATAATAATTGTAATAATCTTTATTTCTACAAGTACATGATACAACTTATACAGACCATAGCTGAGATCAGTGACATAGTATATAGAAAGCCCCTTGTTATGCAGAGCATTTCGGGCAAATTAGGTTAATTTTGTTCCTAGATGAGATTCGCACTATTCGAGTAACACCCAGGTACCTATTTTACTACTAGGTGAACAGGGACACCAGGTGTCCTAAGGAAACATGCCCAGATGTTTCCACCCGTACCGGGGATCGAACCACGGACCTCAGTGTGTGAGCTGAGTGCGCTACCAACCGACAATAAAGAAGGGGAAAGAGAGGAATGGAAGGCGGGGGATAAATTCTCAGGCAAGAGTCAAACAAAACCATGGCACGCAACTCTCATCAACAGTGACCTTTAAACACCGTGTCTGGTAATTAAACGTCGTGGCTTGGTAATCCATGGTGCACTGGGCTATTATTACCATTACCAACACCACCCAGGGTGAGTGGTGAACTGGGCTATTATTACCATTACCAACACCACCCAGGGTGAGTGGTGAACTGGGCTATTATTACCATTACCAACACCACCCAGGGTGAGTGATGAACTGGGCTATTATTATCATTACCAACACCACCCAGGGTGAGTGATGAACTGGGCTATTACCAACACCACCCAGGGTGAGTGGTGCACTGGGCTATTATTACCATTACCAACACCACCCAGGGTGAGTGATGAACTGGGCTATTACCAACACCACCCAGGGTGAGTGGTGCACTGGGCTATTATTACCATCACCAAACACCACCAAGGGTGAGTGATGAACTGGGCTATTATTACCATTACCAACACCACCCAGGGTGAGTGATGAACTGGGCTATTACCAACACCACCCAGGGTGAGTGATGAACTGGGCTATTATTACCATTAACAACACCACTAAGGGTGAGTGATGAACTGGGCTATTATTACCATTACCAACACCATCCAGGGTGAGTGGTGCACTGGGCTATTATTACCATTACCAACACCACCCAGGGTGAGTGGTGCACTGGGCTATTATTACCATTACCAACACCACCCAGGGTGAGTGATGAACTGGGCTATTATTACCATTACCAACACCACACAGGGTGAGTGATGAACTGGGCTATTATTACCATTACCAACACCACTCATAATGAGTAATGAACTGGGCTATTATTACCAACACCACCCAGGGTGATTGATGAACTGGGCTATTATTACCAACACCACCAAGGGGGAGTGGTGACCTGGGCTATTATTACCATTACCAACACCACCCAGGGTGAGTGATGAACTGGGCTATTACCAACACCACCCAGGGTGGGTGATGAACTGGTCTATTACCAACACCACCCAGGGTGAGTAATGAACTGGGCTATTATTACCAACACCACCCAGGGTGAGTGATGAACTGGGCTATTACCAACACCACCCAGGGTGAGTGGTGCACTGGGCTATTATTACCATTACCAACACCACCCAGGGTGAGTGGTGAACTTCGCTATTATTACCATTACCAACACCACCCAGGGTGAGTGGTGAACTTCGCTATTATTACCATTACCAACACCACCCAGGGTGAGTGGTGAACTGGGCTATTATTACCAACACCACCCAGGGTGAGTGGTGAACTGGGCTATTATTATCAACACCACCCAGGGTGAGTGATGAACTGGTCTATCATAACTAATATCAGCACTGCTGATAGTAAGTGGTGAACCAGTATCAGGGTGAGCAGTGAACTGGGCTACCAGTACCAGCGCTGCAGAGGGTGAGCAGTGAACTGGGCTACCAGTACCAGCGCTGCAGAGGGTGAGCAGTGAACTGGGCTACCAGTACCAGCGCTGCAGAGGGTGAGCAGGAAACTGGGCTACCAGTACCAGCGCTGCAGGAGTGAGGAAACTGGGCTACCAGTACCAGCGCTGCAGAGGGTGAGCAGGAAACTGGGCTACCAGTACCAGCGCTGCAGAGGGTGAGCAGGAAACCGGGCTACCAGTACCAGCGCTGCAGAGGGTGAGCAGGAAACCGGGCTACCAGTACCAGCGCTGCAGAGGGTGAGCAGGAAACTGGGCTACCAGTACCAGCGCTGCAGAGGGTGAGCAGGAAACCGGGCTACCAGTACCATCACTGCAGAGGTGAGCAGGAAACTGGGCTACCAGTACCAGCGCTGCAGAGGTGAGGCAGGAAACTGGGCTACAGTACCATCACTGCAGAGGGTGAGCAGGAAACTGGGCTACCAGTACCATCACTGCAGAGGGTGAGCAGGAAACCGGGCTACCAGTACCATCACTGCAGAGGGTGAGCAGGAAACCGGGCTACCAGTACCATCACTGCAGAGGATGAGCAGGAAACTGGGCTACCAGTACCATCACTGCAGAGGGTGAGCAGGAAACCGGGCTACCAGTACCAGTGCTGCAGAGGGTGAGCAGGAAACTGGGCTACCAGTACCATCACTGCAGAGGGTGAGCAGGAAACTGGGCTACCAGTACCATCACTGCAGAGGGTGAGCAGGAAACTGGGCTACCAGTACCATCACTGCAGAGGGTGAGCAGGAAACTGGGCTACCAGTACCATCACTGCAGAGGGTGAGCAGGAAACTGGGCTACCAGTACCATCACTGCAGAGGTGAGCAGGAAACTGGGCTACCAGTACCAGCGCTGCAGAGGTGAGCAGGAAACTGGGCTACCAGTACCAGCGCTGCAGAGGTGAGCAGGAAACTGGGCTACCAGTACCATCACTGCAGAGGGTGAGCAGGAAACTGGGCTACCAGTACCATCACTGCAGAGGGTGAGCAGGAAACCGGGCTACCAGTACCATCACTGCAGAGGGTGAGCAGGAAACTGGGCTACCAGTACCATCACTGCAGAGGGTGAGCAGGAAACCGGGCTACCAGTACCATCGCTGCAGAGGGTGAGCAGGAAACTGGGCTACCGGTATCAGTGGTTATAACCACTGTGCTTCTTCCCTTACTTGTGGTTGTAATTGTTGTGCCAGAATACCAGTGTGTGTTCTCCACGCAAACTTTCTGATACTCTCCTTCATTATCCTTCCCTCCCTCTCTTCCTCTTCTCTGCCTCTCTTTCTTCTAACTCTCCCCTTTCATCCTCAGCCGTCCTTCTTTATATTGGACTGATGAAGACACTGTGTGTCGAAACGTTTCCTCAATAAAGATACCCAAGTGTTGCATATGTGTCTATTATTCAACTTGTCGATTTTCTAAACCATTTACATACATTCTCCTCCCCTCCCTATCTACCTCTACCTCTTCCCACTCCTTCTCTACATCTCTCTCTCTCTCCTCTAACTCTTCCCTTTCATCCCCAACTCTTCTACCCTCCCTCCCTTCCCTTTTCAAATATTCCTCTTCTCTTCATTTAACTTATCTACTTCTCAAAATTTTACTGCGAGTCAAAGTTCTTAAAAACAGTATTACGCTATTATCATGTATTTACAGGTGTGTGACGCTGTCTGTAGTTATGCTGGATTTTCCAAGTACTGTGTGTGTGTGTGTGTGTGTAAAAAGAGAGAGAGAGTGATCCTCCTTTGGGCAACTTAAGGACTATAAATCTATAAATAAGATGATGCAAAACTCGTATATACCAGTGTTTTAATATATATAATATACGTGCATATTCACATTATTAAGACAAAGTCAGAGAAACTGTGAAGAAAGTTGATGTATGTGTGTGCGCATCCCGTACGTTAATTTATGCTAAAACCTTATCAAGAAGCTTTGAAGACTTTATAATTGTTTGTGATTGTTGGAGGAGGTGCATGAGGGGGTGCATCACAGTGTTTGTGGTGACCAGAGGAAGATACCAGTATGATGATACTTTATGCTCTTATTTGTTTTATTAAGGAAAAGAGAGAGGGGGGGCAGAAGGGAGACTCGGGGGAAATGGGGTCCTAGTGTTCAGAGAGGGATTGAGGAAGGAATGATGAAGTAGTAGAGGAAAGGAGGAGGAAGTAGGAGGCCATGAGGGACACAGGAAGAAAGCAGGGAAGGAAGAAAGATCAAGAGCCCCTCACCAGCATCCAGGAACCTCCCTTGAGGGGAAGGGGAATGTAAAAGGACAAAAATTCTTTTAATAACATCATTAGGTACAGTGATAACTTTCTACCCAACACACTTCCAGCAGGTACTGGAGTTCTCTTACACTGGATATTACACTCCAGCTCTGCTGAGTGTTCTAACACATTTTTTCCCTGGATGAGAACCACAACAGTCGGTTAACACGAAGGTACCTAATTTTACTGCTAGGTAGTCAGGCCCAACAAGGGTGTTAGGAAACTTGCTCCTTATTTTTCTCCGTGCCAGGAATCGAACCCGGAAAAGTGAGAGAGGAACAGAGGTATTTTTTTACACAAATCAGTTTTACAGGTAAGAGCTGCTGCCCAACCTCAGCTCATTTCCGTGTGTGGGTGCATTAGGGCACCCAGGCACGGAAGTAGTTCCATGAATCTTGCCCAAGATACAATACACCAGTGTTGATAATTTGAAGCCGATAGGATAAGGCGTTCTCGAGTAATAAACGAAAATTTGCGAGAGTAAACGAAAATGCTTCTGAGAATATTCCGGAAATAGGAAAGTCTTCTCAACTTAAATTTAGAAACGCCATAAAAATGCTATTTTTTCCAGTTTTATCAGTTAATTTGTTGAAAATTCTCTACGATCCTGTAAGAAAATATATTTTTTATTTTTTTTAATCCAATATGATAAAATTGGCGAAGTGGCATCCACACAGCTGAAAACAATGGAAAAATACTTCCAGTTACGATACACCAGCATTTAGGCCTTGAAACCGATCAGGAGATATTCTCTAGTTACTCCATGGCAAACAGTTTAATAAAATTGGCAAATTGAAATTTATACAGCCCAAAGTGTTTGAAGCTGATCAGAAAAGGCATCACCAGTAATTGATCTCATTCCAACGATTCCAGGTTCTTAACAATTTCAGTAAAATTTCAAATTGGCGCCCACTTTGACTAGACTTATGTGTAGCATCATTGTTATAGAATGTATCGTCAATAATATTTTGAAGGGCAAAGCATTCTTTAGTTATTAAATAAAAATGAATATCAATATATATTCAACAAAATTGGCAAATTAGGACTTAATGCCATGCAATAGCAGCATGATCCTTGTGTTGAGAAAACCACACAGTGATGAAAATTTGAAGCCTATCAGATGAGGCATTCTCTAGTTATGGAACGGATTCCAACGATGCCAAGATTTCTTCACTATATTACTAGATAAACAAATTTGCCTGCATTCAAACAAAACTTAATGGGTACTATTCTGAACCTAAGATGCATCAGCCATTAAATATCGAAGCCGTTCAGAAGGGTAAACTAAAATTCGTTTAACATGTTATAACAGGATTAAAAAAAATCACACTTTTATACATAAAATGGCCAAATTTTCTTCTACACTGCTGAATTGTACGTCTGAAGCTCCGCCACTGAGAGTTTTACAAGGTATCAGAATCTTCAGGATGTTGGAGATGGGCTCAACAACATTGGCTAAAGGCATGTGAACATGCCAGTTGTTCCAAGAATTTGGTTCTCGTTTCCGTACAACCTTAAATTTGAAGAAGTTTGAACCCTTGGGATGAGGCTGTTCTGGTCCAGGTTTGCGTGAATCTAAATCGAACAGTTGGAGGAAAGAAGATATTTTCAGTTCCTCTTGAAGGTCCACTGTTAGAGGATACTTCAAAATTAAAATAATAATAATAATAATAATAATAATAATAATAATAATAATAATAATAATAATAATAATAATGTGTATTTCAGCTGTTACGCAATTCAAGAAAGGTATCCCAGTGCTGCATAATCCCTGCTCCCTCCACGTCAGTTCACGCGAAAGGAATAGTGCCGAGTGCGCCATAAGTATACAACGCTGTTAAATATTAGCGATTAAGATGTGAAGCGAATCGGAAGAGACATTCAGAATTAACACATAGTCACAAATATCCCTATTTTTTTTAATGAGCATGTCAGTAAATTAATAGCTAAATGCATCTGTAGGGTCATAACAGTACCTATTAAACTTCGTTTGTATGCAGGCAAATTTCTTGATGTACAAAACTTGGAATCGTTGGAATCCGTGTTATAACTGGCGAATGATTCATCTGATCGACTTCAAATTTTCCTCAATGTATTGGTTTCTTAATACAAGGCTCACGCTGCCATTGCATGGCATTCTCAATTTGCCAGTTTTACTGAATACTTAGTGATATAAATTTTTATTCAATAATTAAAGAATAGTTCTGATTGGCTTCAAATTTTTATTGAAAATGCATTCTATAATAGTAATGATACCCAGTAAATATAGTCCGACTAGGTGCATCGCTTGGTCAGCTTTACACTTTTAGTTGTGATGTTTTTTTCTCAGAAGAAACAATCTCTTCATATTGTGTAAGTCATAATGTGTCAGTTTTGTTAATCAAATTAGTTTGTGAAATAATTGGGGAGTGTCTCTTGTGATCAGAAATAAGTCAGTGTTTGACTAGCCTAGGGTAAATCAGTTTAATTTTCGTCTATGTGCGTGTAACATCTGTGCCCTCAAGAAAATTGTTAAAAGATTGTATGCTACGTAGACTAGGCTTATATAAAGCTTACTTTCTTAAAAGTTGGTTAGTCTTACTTAGACGAAAAAAATTTAATTGAAGAAATTGTAAAAAAAAAAAACATTAAATACTGTTTTTCCTGCGACAATTTCCGAGTGTTGCATCTCATTAACTTCAACACTTCCATGATGATTACTTGACAAACCAATATCTGAGCAGTTTCATGCTTGTTGTACTTGTGTATTTTAGAATATTGATATCTTTGGTCCCTCTAAAAGAATTGAGTTAGATTTGGTCTATGTCCGAATTTATTATTTTTATTGAATAAATTTGGATATTGAGTTTCAAGAGGATTACTTGTTAATATTAGCCTCTTCTGATTCCCTTCAAATCTTCAGCGTTAATATTTAACTGATTATCAACTTATACTACAATCTGCAATATTCCAATCTCGTGCACCGAGGCACAGGGGACTGGCTGGCGTTATGGAATACGGGGATACCTTCAGCGGATCGCGCAGCGACTGAAATACATCTAATTATTATTATTATTTTATTATTAGTAGTAGTAGTAATAGTAGTAGTAGTCAGCAAACTCAAGAGATGTTTTTCATCAAGAACATAAATTTGTACGATGATTCTGGGGACATTGATGTCAACATACAACAGTGATACATGATTTAGATTTTATTTTGGATAATTTAAGATCAATGACGACATCATGAGAGGTAATGGGAGCAATCCTATTATCTGTCTTAGTGCTGGAGGCAACGATGTTGGCAGACGTAGGAGTGAGGACCTGACTAGCAGGTTTGTATCTCAGTGAAAGTGAGATAAAACGACGGGATGAGAGAGACAGCAGACCAGACAGTGAGAACTATTGATTCAAAGTGAGACAGTAAGAAACAGGAAGGGATTCTGGTGGTCAGGGTGTTTTACTCGTCGGGAAATGTGGCAAGTGTTTCCTGACCTGCCGGTTTCGTACAATGTCCCGCTAACTGCAGCTTTTGGACATATGACCAAGCCCTTCATAGGTGTTCAGTCTCTTAGCCGTCATGTGATTTTTCTAGCGATAGTGTGCGTGTGCGTGTCTGCGTGAGCGAGCACGGTGGTGGCCGTGGTGCTCACTCCCTCCTCTCCTAAACACTGAGTGCTGCAGTGACGTCCACGGAGGCCAGAGTGTGGGGGGAAGTGGAGTTAGCCCCGGGGGTGATGGGGAAGTAGTCACTAGTGAGGATGCTGGAGGGATGGGAAGTGGAGTTGGTGGTAAGGATAAAGAAAGGGAAATTGAATGATTGGAGTGGATGTGATGCTGATTGGGAAGTGGAGTTTATTCTAGTGATGCTGAGAAAATTGTTGGGGTGATGGAGGGTAGGTCATGATGCCGGTCAGTGAGTGTGTTAGATGTCAATTGAGGAAGAACATGTACAATACCATACACCCAATGCTACAAAAAAACAAATGCCTACTACAACCAAAAATCGTCTCCACCCTCACTGCTAGTAATCACATATTTACCCATACCTCCCACCGTCTATATTCTTCCCTTCTCATAAACACAAGTCAGGTCTGCAACTTTAAGTTTATACTGTCTGTATGTACAGATTTATAGATATGTAATTTAGTGTATTTTAGTTTTTCATATTAGTTTGTCTGGTCCTGTGATGATGTCTTTATAAGTTGCATTTCCAGTATATGTGAGATAGATCATGCTGAGAGATGGTGATGACCAAGTAATAGTAACTCCGGCTCTGGTACAGCAAACCTTCGACGCTTCCGTAGCTGCTGAACCTTTAGTGGAATGATTGACGATATCCTCATTGTGTTCCTGGAGTCACCCAGCTCAGACTGACACATTTCATCACTTGATGTATGAAACTCATCCTGTGTGATGGGATATGACAGGGAAACAGGTATCTTTTGTTCCCACGGTGTAGGGTATCAACGCTCAGTATCCAATTAACAATAAAAATATTATTCAAAGGGATGAGTTGTTGAGGTGGTTTAGTCATTTAGAAAGCATGGAGAAAAAGAGGACAATTAGGAAGGCATATAAATCTGGGATGGAGGGAAGGAAGGGTTGGGGTCGTCCTAGGAAAGGTTGGAGAGAAGTGGGTAAAGGATGTTTTGCATGCGAGGGCCTTGAACATGCAACAGGCTTGTGGAGTGAGTGGGGGCAAGTAAATCGACGTTCTGTTGGAGTGTGAGAAAGGTAACATTTATGAACTGTAGTGTCGGCGACCTTCGGGCAAGACATTGAAAGTATTGTCTGCCTTGTTGGGTCACCCTACCTCTGTGGGAGACGGCCTGAGTGTTAAAATAATAATAATAAGCGTCCATCAGTCAAGGCTGACAGATTTTATTATTGTATGTATGACAGCCATACATCTGGTCTAAGTGTTAGTGGTTGCTGGGATAATCGCCTCCTACAACCTGGTCTAAGACCAAGCCATCCCAATTGGAAAAAAACAGGAATAAGAACTTAAGTATTACGAAACAGGGGAAAACAAATTGTATATTGAATGTATAAATGTCCAATGTTTACCTGCCATCTTATATGCTCATAAGGCAGAAAAAGACCAGCGATCCTGCCAGAGTGTATAACATTTAACCGGCTTCCGTTTCACATTCTTATGACAGGAAGGGAGTAACTGCTTACATTTTGCTGCCTACTATCAAGTTACTGGAATACGACAAGGAACCATAGCTAGCCTTTGTTTCTACAATATAACTATCATACGGAACAGGGTAGAGGCACCCTGTGGATGCTACCAGGTTACTATGATATACACCACCACAACCACCTAAATCCATTACCACCATCATCACCATCTCCACAATCCCCACCTCCACAACCATAATCCCCACCAACATCACCATAATCTCGACTATCAACACAACCACACTCCCCACCACCTACACCACCATCATAATCTCCCACTACCACCACTACAATCCCCACCACCAATATCACCATCATGATCACCCAAACTACCACAAGCCCCACCACCAACACCACCATCCCTCATCGTCTTTCACTGGTGTATTCGTCACGTGTTCATTTTCTCACAGTGATTACTTTCACTGCCCTGCTATTACATTTACCACCACCTCCGTTTATAAACACTAATACCTCCTGCCTGGTGGTAGTTTTGGGTATTTCAACGTGATTGAAAATCACAGCTCAGGCTATTTTATAATTCTCTTAATATATTACGTTGACTAATTCTCTTGTATTACTTTGGAAGTAGTTGGTTGCTGTATTAAGTTTAAAGTCTAGCAACTACGCGAGGGTCATTAAGGCTGCATGTAAATTGCATACCCCCAAAGTTATTTTAATATTTAAAACAGGGATTAAAGTAAACTCTCTCTCTCTCTCTCTCTATATATATATATATATATATATATATATATATATATATATATATATATAGTGGAACCTCTGGTCACGAACGCTTCCGAACACGAATAAATCGGTTCTCGACCAAAAAATTCGCGAATTTTTTTATTCTGGTCACGAACACATAATCGGGTGCCGAACAAACACAGCCGCAACAATTTTCACATTCCCCTCCATTTTTTTCGCAGGCGCCAATTTTCGCCACTTCCTGTAATTACCACCGTGATAAATTAGGATTAGCAATACTTTATCAGCAGGTAGTGCCGAAACAGCTCGCGGTGCCAGTACCCGGCTATGGCTTGCGATATATGATTTTTGGTAAATATTTTTTTTCTCAGTTTTTTGTTGGGCTATCTTATTGAAACTTGGGCAATGTATGATGGTAGGATGCTTCTTAACTTATACCAAAAATGAAAGAAATCGGATGATAAATAACGGAGTTCACTGCTCAGCCATTAGACTTCCCTTAAAACTCTTAGGACTCGTGCAATGTTAGTTTTCTTTGTTGTTACAAGGTTTTCTCAGTGTTAGTCAAGCTTTTTACATTTAGTTTACTATTACACGGTGTGCTTAAAAATCTTAAAAAAAACTATTTACATACAGTTCGTAGGGGTCTGGAACGGATTAATCATATTTACATACAATGCAATGGGGAAATTAGGTTCGGGTCACGACCAAATCGGGTCGCGAACAGTTTTGGAACGAATTGTGGTCGTGACCAGAGGTTCCAATATATATATATATATATATATATATAGTGCCGAATATATAAAACTTGCCATTTTGGCATTGGACAGGCCCCTAAAGTCAGTACCTGACCAACCGGGCTGTGGTTCGTATGTCAGTTTGCGTGCGGCCAGCAGTAACAGCTTGGTTGATCAGACCCTAATCCACCACGAGGCCTGGTCTCAGACCGAGCCGCGGGGGCGTTGACCCCCGAAACCCTCTCCAGGTATATATATATATATATTATATACATATTTATGCACTGTTAGATACATACCGAGAGGTGTGTATACAGGTACACACCTCTCGATGTATGCAGGTATACAACTCTCGGTGAATGCAGGTATACATCTCTCGGTGTATGGAGGTATACAACTCTCGGTGTATGCAGGTATACAACTCTCGGTGTATGCAGGTATACAACTCTCGGTGAATGCAGGTATATAACTCGGTGTATGCAGGTATACAACTCTCGGTGTATGCAAGTATACAACTCTCGGTGTATGCAGGTATACAACTCTCGGTGTATGCAGGTATACAACTCTCGGTGAATGCAGGTATATAACTCGGTGTATGCAGGTATACAACTCTCGGTGTATGCAAGTATACAACTCACGGTGTATGCAGGTATACAACTCTCGGTGTATGTAGGTATACAACTCTCGGTGTATGCAGGTATACAACTCTCGGTGTATGCAGGTATACAATTCTCGGTGTATGCAGGTATACAACTCTCGGTGTATGCAGGTATACAACTCTCTGTGTATGTAGGTATACAACTCTCGGTGTATGCAGGTATACAACTCTCGGTGTATGCAGGTATACAACTCTCGGTGTATGCAGGTATACAATTCTCGGTGTATGCAGGTATACAACTCTCGGTGTATGCAGGTATACAACTCTCTGTGTATGTAGGTATACAACTCTCGGTGTATGCAGGTATACAACTCTCGGTGTATGCAGGTATACAACTCTCGGTGTATGCAGGTATACAACTCTCGGTGTGTATAACATCAACTTGAAACTGTTAATACTATTACTCTGTCACTTTTGGCAAGTATCTATGTTTAATTACCTTAATGTATTACTTTATACTTTACGCTTTTCTATTGTATTATTGTGCGACCTAATATATTAATGTACTTATTGTATTACTTTATCTCATACTAGTTCACTTGCTTTATAACTTACTAATTCACCTACTGTATTACTTTATAATTTACTAAGTCACTTTATCACATTAATTCACCTGGTTTATTTAAATTAGGTACAGTTTAACAAAGTTAGGTTAGGTTGTCAGGTTAATTTAGTGCCAGAAACACTAAAAATAAGTACTATATGTTTTACTTTTTGGAGGAAGAGGGGCGGGGGGGGCGGGGGCGGGGGCGTATGCTAGGGGAAAGTTGCTTGGTTGATGACTAAGTCACATGTTCACAAGTGCGCAACTCAAATATTGCACTTGTCAACTTGACGGTGTTGTATATCATTAGTGTAATGATGTTTGTTTATTTGTATGTTAAGCTTTAAATTATATAGATCACGCGAAGGTCATTAAGGCTACATGTCACCTGTACACCAGTCACGAATATTTTAATCTTTGCTATAGGAATTCAAGTAAATTCTCAGTGTATACAACGAGAGAGACTGCATAGTGCATATACCCTTGATTCTTATGGTGAGTTACTTAACTGATCATGACCTTAATCTTTGTTTGTATATTTTATCACGTGGACGGTATAATATTAAAATAAGATATGTAAATATATAACCTAAGATAAATATGAGTGTTGATACAGTTCTATTTTTTCTGTTTCCAGGTTTGCAAGACTTAAGAGAACGGCATTCCAGAATAAACGTTTAAGGGAGCAAACGTTTAAAGGAGCTCTAAAATTACGTTTACATAATTCAACGTTTAGAGAAGCAACGTTATCAAATTAAACATTTACAAGAGCAACATAAGCTAACGTTTATGGTGGCAATGATCCTGTTTACTGTTTGTCATTGATAAAGTTCGCCAGTGTGAGACTTCCCACTTAGGGTGTGTGTGAGGGTAGGAGGCTAGTGGCACACTGAGTCTGACTTGGCTGGCTGAGAGGAGGGATAAGCAAGAGATGGTAAAACCCTTCACAATGGAAACATATCTAGGCTGTGTCTTAGGCAGTGGTGGGTACTGAGTTGTGGTGCGACAGAGTGGAGGTGTTAGGCATGAAGGAAGCCCCACCACCATCACTTGTGAACACTCTCTTGTGACCAAAGTCTAGCCCTAAACATTAACATCTTTCCCAGCGTTCTCTGGGATTTTCTTAACCTTAGAACCCTTTTTTTCGTCAGTACAAGCCCCAGCTTTTCCTAGTTGGTTGTCCACAAGCCTGAAATCCGCTACGTTCCTGATTGAAGTGTCACGACTCCAATATTTATTCTTTGCCACCTTTCCCAACCCTAGCTATCTGAAACCTCAACCTCAGGCCACCCACTGCTAAAAACTCGCTTCCGATATCAGGAAAAAAATTCCCATTTCCAATATCAGAAATACTCGTCAAAACACAAAATAATCCCGTCAACCCGTCGTCATCAGTAGAATAAAGACAGCTCATTCATCTACCTCTTTTCCAAACACTGCTGGTGATCTTGTTATGCTGTCACTATCAACAAGTCTTTTAACTTGTCTTAGTCCGCAGGTTCACTCTGTTCACGATCCAATGTGATCTGTTGTACTAGAGAGATCGACAACCTCGCTTCCCTGTGCCTCTCAGAGAGTCGGTGCCTTCTATAAAATGTCAGTTTATATGGCTAAGTAATTTTGGTGGATACTGTAGAGTGAGTCCGGCGAACATTGTGTGTATCATTGATAAGTTTAAGAAAAGTAGTGAATTGTCATGAGTTTATGATAAACTGTTAATTAAATGGAGAAACTTTAGTAGTGTCCCACTGAATTATGAGAGATATTGGAGAAGAGGATTTCAGTGTCTTAACGCAATGTCTGTGAAATGGTGTGTATCCTACTAACAGTAAGTGGTGACGAGGGGCTTCGTGTTCTTATCTATAATTCCCAGAGAGTAGAGGAATGACACCGAACGATTTTGTGCAACAGAAAGTTTTAAGTGTCTTATTGCAGTGGCCACTCCGTATTCCGCAGTGAGCTTTGTGCAAGATTTTAAACGGTGCTCTTGACGGTTTCTGTCTATATTAAGGAAAAAATAATATAATTTCAGAAACCCTTAGAAGCAGTAGAATTTTGGAAAGCTGTAATTTAAGGACTGTGAGTTCGAGTGATTTTTGTTACTATCATAAGTGCGTGTCACACCTGCTTCTCAATGAACAAATTCTTAACCATTATATGAGGATAAAAGCTGGTGTTAAACAGCAACTGTTTGACTTTATATTTCCGTAATTTCTGTTGACTTTTCGACTACTACTGTAACCTGTGATGGCCTGCGATGACCTGTATTTAACCCTGGCGATACCTGGGGACCTCTCATAATCTCTGGTTACTTGTTATTTTTGCTGGTAACCTCTTGTAGCTTCTTAGTGAACACGATGGTGCGGGTATCGTGGGGCGGCGAGGTGGTGATTGCTGACCTGGCTCACGTGGCAGGAGATGGCGGCAACGGTGGGGATGGGAATCATTCACGCCCCATCAGCGGTGCCCCTACGTCCACCAGCACCACGCCACTCACCGTCACGCCCACCACCTCGGCCACACCCTCCGAGACGCCCACAATATCCCCAGCTCCCACCCTGTCTACGCCTCCCACCGTCTCTCCACTCCCTCGAGCTCCAACAGCCATAGTGGAGGCCATGTCTGACGGAGACGAAAGCGCCGTCTCGACCTCCTTCTCCGACGATCACAGGTCCCTGAGGGACGACCTCCGAGACGACTTCAGCTCGCCGCGGCCGCAACCTCGCAGTCCACGTCGTAGGCTGGAGAAGAACCACATCCTCAAGGTGGTATCCGACGACGCCAATAATAACGGGAACGGGGATATTACCATCAGCAGCGACGAATACCGTCGATTCCTGACGCTGAAGGGAAGTCCCCCTGACGCCAAAATTAAGGAAAAGGTGGCACCCAAGCCCCTTCCAGCTGAGGACGAGATCCTCAGGTCCATGGATCGCATGCTGGCCACTCTGAGTGACTTGGAGGACGACCTTGAGCCTATAGACGGCGTCGAGACCGAATCCGACTCAGATTCTGACGAGGCGAGGCCAGAAGAGAACTGCTGACTGACGTAAGTGCTCTGAAATTTTATTGGTGTAGTGGTGAATACGTGTTTCCTTTATTTAATACAGCAGCTGACGAGGTGCGAGAGAGTCTTGATGCTCTCGTGTCCTAATTGGTCATTCTCTCTTTCTCTCTCTCTTTCTCTTTCTCTCTTTCGCGTGTTTGTTTTAAATTGTCATGCTTGTCCTTCCTTTGCTTAATTGGGTTTAGAGCCATAACCCTTGTGGTTTAGCGCTTCTTTTGATTATAATAATAATAATAATGGGTTTAAAGCCTATGAATTTCGTAAAGGGTCATTAGCCTTCCCTCAGCTTAAGGTGAAAGCTATATGAAAATCTACATGAAATTTATTTATATTTTCCCATATTTTTTTTATATTATTTATTCATGTAACACGAGTATACTAGCATATTTAAACCCTTATATGAGTTTAATTATTCTTCAATTCTTCCTTTCAGAAATGGCGTCAGTTGTTTGACAAGGTAAGTTAATATGTTTAAGATAGTGAAGGTTGTAAACATTGTAGTGATATCGACAAACTTCAACAAAGACACATGTGTAGAAGACACAAATAACCAGCACATGGGAGAAAGAAGCTTATGACGACGTTTCGGTCTGACTTATTAATGGTCCAAGTGAGACTGAAACATCGTCATAAGTTTAATTCTTCTATACTTGGAGTGTTCCGGGGGTCATCGCCCCCATGGCCCGGTCCATGACCAGGCCACGTGTGGATTATTTGTGTATTTCTCCAGTCACTGTATCGTGCCTTTTATTCTTTACACTTGTGTAGTATTTTTTTTTATTTAAAAACACATATATACATAACAATCCAGTAAATGCCCAAGAATAAATCAGGCTCATATAAACAAAAACAAGCAAACAGAACAGTAATAAACACATCTGTCAATATATCCAATAATAAGAACCCGTGCCAAAAGCACGTAAAAAACAAAAAACGTCAATCCTACACCTATCCTAGCTAATTTTCTATACAAGAACAAACACACTGACAATGAAACTACTTGTGTAGTATTAAGGACATTTATTGAAGGTCCTTACTTATGCTCGCGAGTTTTTGGTAGAGTTTTCAGCTTACACTGAGGGAATCGCTCCCAGGTACGGGAGAGATGTTGGGCATGTTGCCTTACACCTGCTGCCCCTGGTCACCTAACAGTAAGTAGGTACTTGGTGTTAGTAGAATGTTGTGGGTCGCACCCTAGGATGAGAAAATTAAAGGACCCCAGTAGACAAAACAGACGCCGATGACGTGTGGACTTAATTGGGTTATCCCAGGTTGCTAACTCTGCAGGTTAAAAATCTGAACACAATCTTAAGTGTCCTTTTCCACTATTTAAGGTTAAATAAGATTTGTTCGGATTTTTAACCCGGAGGGTTAGCCAGCCAGGATAAGCCAATAAAATCAGTGGGTCATCGAAGACTGTCTGTCTTTTCCATTTGAGTCCTTTAATCTTGTCTCCCCCGGGATGCCATAACACCCAGATACCTACTTACAGCTAGGTGAACAGGGACAGCAAGTGTAAGGAAACATGCCAAACGTTTCTACCCATCCCGAGGATTGAACCACAGACACTCTAAATACATCGTAATGTTCAAATGTCTTTAAAAAGTAGCATGCATTATAGTATGTGGGTGTGACGTATTTTTATACTAGCTTACCCTCAACTTTAAATATTCAGTTTTCTTTAAGCATATAAGTAGAAAACGAAAACTACAGAATATGGTAAACTATTATATATTTTTACCCCCTTCTGGGAGGTTCCTCGACGCTGGTGAGGGGCTCTTGATCTAGGGAATTGGATCTGTGCTCCAATTCCCTGAATTGAGCCTGAATGCCTTCCATCTCTCCACAGGCTCTGTATAATCCCTACGGGTTTAGCGCTCCACGATGATCATTCATATATATTTTTATATATAAACGCAATCAAGATGATGTTATTAAGATTTTATTTAGAGGTCGATCACCTAGCATCTATCTACCTCCATGCCTCGTGCTGGTGGGGAATGTGGCTAGGCCTGGGGCCAGTTGGACCCGCCGATGAGGGGTATTCCCTCCTATGGGGACATGGTCTCTGACACTCCCACGCCAGGGAGCCGGAGCCGGGTCGCCATCTGGTAAAGACCCGAGCCGGGAGAATTCCCGGTGAATCAACACCCCTCCTCCTCCTCCTTTATTTAGATATACATAATTTTAAACCTATGCAATAGTTTTATATAGCTGTTGATGGTTGTTGGTCGTATTCACTGATTGTTAGGCTTTTTCACTGGTTTCGGTTAATGGTGATCCCAGTAGCTGATGGTAGAATTAACCTAGGATTACCAAATAAACTCAGACAATCTGACTTATTTTCATTGGGGTGTTTGGATTATTAACCTCGGTTACTATACTAAACCTGGGTTACTAAAACCCAGGATAACTCAATAAACTTACTGTGTGTGGCTTATTTCCATGGGGTCCTTGGATCATCTTAAGAATAATAATAATAATAATTTTTATTTCTACAAATACATGATATAAGTAATCTTGTCCCCCAGGATGCGACCCACAGCAGTCGACTAACGCCTAGGTACCTACTTACTGCTAGGTGAACACAAGCGACAGGTGTAACGAAACGTGCTCAACGCTTTCACCTGTGCTGGGATCGAACTCAGGTCCTTCAGATGTGAAGTAAAGGTGCTACTACTTATGACTTGGAGGTAACAGGGACAACAGGTGTGTAGAAATTTGCCAGTGCATCCCGCCGGCCGCCTCGCCCAGGGTTCGACCCAGAGTACTTTCGGTTGTAAGCCGAACGTGCTTCCAATGCCCTACGTGGTACCAAAATATACACCCAGAGGTGTATATCTATATATATATATATATATATATATATATATATATATATATATATATATATATATATAATATATATATATATATACGTTGAGAGGTGTATATCAGTGTAGTATATACACTGAGTGGTGTGTAATTTCTGTATATACACCGACAGGTTTGTATCTGTGTAAATACACTTGAAAGTTTACTTTAATCCATATCTTGAGAATCATGGCGTTCTTGATAGGGTAGAGGTGAATTTGCAAGTAGCAACCCGATTTAGTTGATCTTTATGAAGAGGAAGAAGAAACAAAAACTTCAGATTTACCCAGAGGGTTAGTAAGCCAGGATAATCCAAGAAAGACTATCACTGTGGCTTGTTTCCATTGACGTTCTTTGGTCCTCTTTCTGCCTGAAATTAAATGTTAGGCTTATGTGCCAGATATGAGGATATTCATTGAGTAGAGTAGGCTAGAAGGAAGATAAGTGTGGGACAACTATTCTACACCTATCAGTAAATAGGTAGTCCACATTTGTGGGCAAGTCTTACACTTTGTGCCTCTGTTCACCTAGCAGTAAATAGATGGGTGTTAATCTCTTTAGACCTGCTTCCCCTATTCACCTAGCAGTAAATTGGAATTCGGGTGTTAGTAAACTGTTGAGTCGCATTCTGTGGAAGATAACCTAAAAACCGAATACAGCTGTAATGGCCAAGCTCGATTGTTAGCGCGCTCAGCTCACACATTGAGGTTCGTGGTTCGATCCCCGGTACGGGTGGAAACATTAGTGCGTGTTTCCTTAAAACACCTAGCAGTAAAATACGTACCTGGGTGTTAGCCAACTGGAGTGGGTCGCATCCTGGGGACAATATTGACCTAATTTGCCCTAATTTGAAGACGAAGAATCACTGAGCTCCTCAAGAATGCCGGATTCACGGAAGGAAGCGCTAACCAGGGAAGTGGAAATTATTGAACTAAAATTAAAGGACTCATACAGGATCCAGGAGAGTCAAGAGGAGCTAAAAGCGATTAGTGAAATTGAAAGAAATTCGAAATATTTCTTTTCATATGCCAAAAACAAGGCAAAAACCACTTCTAGTATAGGGCCCCTGCACAGTATAGGGATCCTACACAGATGACAACAAAGAAATGAGTAAGATACTGAAATCTCAATATGACTCTGTGTTCAGCGAGCCACTAATCCGTCTAAAGATAGACAATCCAAACAATTTTTTCATGAATGAGCCTCAAAACCCTGCCAATGTATGCCAAATTTCTGACATAACCCCCTAACTCCTCTAGACTTTGAGAAAGTCATCGACGACATGCCCATGCACTCAGCCCCCAAGCTCAGACTCATGGAACTCTGTGTTCATTAAGAACTGCAAGAAACCCCTCTCACGGGCCCTAAGTATGCTATGGAGAAGGAGCTTAGACACAGGCGAGATTCCACAGTCACTAAAAACAACGGATATAGCCCCACTCCATAAAGGTGGCAGCAAAGCAGTAGCTAAGAACTATAGACCAATAGCTTTAACGTCCCATATCATAAAAATCTTTGAAAGAGTTCTAAGAAGCAGGATAGCAAACCACCTGGACTCCCAAAAATTGCACAACCCAGGGCAACATGGTTTCAGAGCAGGTCGCTCCTGCCTCTAGCAACTACTGGACCACTATGATATGGTCTTAGATGCTCTGGAAAACAAACAGAATGCAGATGTAGTATACACAGATTTTACAAAAGCCTTTGACAAGTGCGATCATGGTGTAATAACACAAAATGCGTGCTAAAGGAATAACTGGCAAAGTAGGCAGATGGATCTTCAACTTCCTAACCAATCGAACACAAAGAGTAGTGGTAAACAGAGTTAAATCGGATGCTGCCATAGTGAAGAGCTCTGTCCCACAAGGCACAGTACTCGCACCTATCCTGTTCCTCATTCTCATATCAGACATAGACGGAGATGTAAACCATAGCACTGTATCATCCTTTGCAGATGATACTAGGATCTGCATGAGAGTGTCATCATTGAGGACACAGCAAATCTCCAAGAAGATATAAACCAAGTTTTCCAATGGGCAACAGAGAACAATATGATGTTCAATGAAGACAAATTCCAACTACTCCGTTATGGTAAACTGGAGGAAATAATAGCTAGGACTGAGTATATTACAAACTCTAATCACACAATAGAGCGGAAAAGTAATGTGAAGGACCTGGGTGTGGTAATGTCCGAAGACCTCACCTTCAAGGACCACAACAATGCCACTATTACATCTGCGAGGAAAATGATAGGATGGATAATGAGAACATTCAAGACAAGAGATGCCAAGCCAATGATGATCCTTTTTAAATCACTTGTTCTCTCCAGGCTAGAATACTGCTGTACATTAACATCCCCATTCAAGGCAGGTGAAATTGCAGATCTAGAGAATGTACAGAGAACCTTTACTGCACGTATAAGTTCCATCAAACACCTTAACTACTGGGAACGTCTGGAAGCAGTAGACCTATATTCACTGGAGCGCAGACGAGAGAGATATACCATAATCTACACCTGGAAGATTCTGGAGGGACTGGTCCCTAATATGCACACAAAAATCACTCCATACGAAAGCAATAGACTTGGCAGACGGTGCAACGTACCCCCAGTGAAAAGTAGGGGCGCCACTGGTACACTAAGAGAAAACACAATAAGTGGCCGGGGCCCAAGACTGTTCAACAGCCTCCCACCAGCCATAAGGGGCATTACCAGTAGACCTCTGGTTGCCTTCAAGAGGGAGCTGGACAGATACCTAAAGTCAGTGCCGGATCAGCCGGGCTGTGGTTCGTACGTTGGACTATGTGCAGCCAGCAGTAACAGCCTCGTTGATCAGGCCCTGATCTACCGGGAGGCCTGATCATAGACCTGGCTGCGGGGACGTCGATCCCCGGAATGCCCTCCAGGTAGATAACAAGGGGCTTTCTATATATAGTATGTCACTGATGTCACCTAGACCTGTTTACGTTGTACATGTTCCTGTAGAAACAAAGATTTGTTATTATTATTATTATAAGCGCTTAGTCATATTCCTGGGTAATGTTGTGTGATCAGGTTTGATCCGAAAAAGGATGGGGTAGCTGATCCGCCTAGTCCATGCATTTGCAGCATCAGCTATATCCACACACAACCCGCACATATAAAAGAGAGGAGCTTACGACGACGTTTCGGCCCGACTTGGACCATTTACAAAGTCACACTAACACACAGAGACAGAGGAAGGGTCGAAACGTCGTCGTAAGCTCCTCTCTTTTATATGTGCGGGTTGTGTGTTATTGTTCCAGTCACGGTATTGTGCCTTTTTTGTTATTTATCAGCTATATCACTCCTCACTCTGTCCCATCATAGGCTTCTTCCAAATCTAAATATGCAGCAAACAGCTTCCTAACTTTAAATACTACTCATAAATAACAAAAAAAGGCACAATACCGTGACTGGAACAATACACACACAACCCGCACATAGGAGAGAGAAACTTACGATGACGTTTCAGTCCGACTTGGACCATTTACAAAGTCACACTAACACAAAGGACAGGTGGAAGGAGTTATATATAGGCAGGCAGACAGGGGAGGGCACAAGAAAGTGGAGGGGTAATAGTGGAAGTAGTAGTAGTGGAGTCATATTCTAAGAAAGGAGCACTGCAATGAAGCTGGGGGCCCGCATAGGGTAAGAACAAGAACACAGAGGGGGAAAAATGAAAATAAAATAAAGGACAAATACAAGGCAAAAGAAAAGAAAGAAAACCCAGAGGGAAAAAAGAAAGAGTAGAAGGGGAAGGGATAGAAGGGAAGGAATCAGGTTAAGTCACGGGTGTTCATCGTCGTGAACCATGACACACCTGCTTGGACTTTCCTGAATTTCATTCTTGTCAATTTCTTGCTCCTGAAGAAGCGTTTGCAGTTGCAGTTCGAGAGGCCTAGAGTAACATCATTCTTCCTCTAGTGGATTCTGTGGATATATGTATTTATATATATATATATATATATATATATATATATATATATATATATATATATATATATATATATATATATGTCGTGCCGAATAGGTAAAACTGGTCATTTAGCAATAACTCGTTTAAAGTTAAGTCATTTCTAAAATTTTCTCCTATACGTTTAAAGATATTTTTTTAATTTATGTTAATGTAAAAATAAATGATTTTGTACCAAAAGAACCTTAGAAAACTTACCTAACCTTACTATATCAAACGCAATTTAATTTAACTTAATCCAACTACAGTAAATACATTTTAGATAAGTTCACAATAATTTAATAATAAACAAACACAATGAAATATATTTTTTGTTAGGTTCAGAATAATTTTTGCGAAATTATTGCATACACAAATTTTCGCTTGCCTTATTCGGCAAGATTTACGTATTCGGCACGACACACACACACACACACATATATATATATATATATATATATATATATATATATATATATATATATATATATATATATATATATATATATATATATATAAATTTGTGAAACAAGTGGAAAGTTTCATATGTTGGAGTGACAACATTGAGTCGTCTGACCCAGATTATGCAGTTTTTTCGTTACGGTACACAAGACTAGTTGAATGTATCAACCCAAGAGGTGGGAAATATATCTTTAAACTGTATAAGAGAAAATTTTAAAAAGGACTTAATTTGACCTATTCCCACCAGTGCAAAGTGATTCAAAGAAGAAACATTTACCATCACTCACATCTTTGCTGTCTTTCTCTACTGGTGTGCACAGTGATCCAATAATGAACAACTAAAACGTAACATACACTCACAACTTAACGCAGGTACAGCACTTCCTATTCTGAAGAACTCAAGTCCATGTAATATAACCTTGATCTTTGATCCAAGGAATTAGTTACCTTCCTCTTCCTTTGCTCAGACCTCATTGCCTTTCCCTCCGCAAGCGCTGTACGAACCCTATGGGTTTGGCTTTCCTCGTGAATACAATATAATAATACAACAACAACAACAATTTCTAAGACTGCATTATTCGTCCATGCATATTTGATAAGTAGGTGCCTCACCTACTTTCCCAAAGTTCAGTGGCATTGAAGCTGCCATTTTGAATTCTATTGTTGTGGTCCTGAGTCTCGATTCTTCCATGGCTTGAATGGAAAGTTTGAAAATTATTAGGAGATTAATCAGACTTTTGTGTTGAATCATTTATATTGTTTGTCTTTGCAATAAGATAAACGTAATGATTTTTCTTTGAACTTCAATAACAATAAACGCATTTATATTATATTTGTTATTGTATATTTGTATTGCCCATTCATCCCAGTAGTTCTGGTGTTTACTCGCACGTTTATCTTCATTCTCTTCCAGTCCTCTCTTCACTTTTCTTGCTATTTTTAATTTTTCCCTCTGAATTTATCTCCCGTTCTTTCCTCATTTACGTCACAGGTTACTGAGGGATGAGTCGGTTTAATTAACTTGTATGTTGTCTTTCAATAATTATGTTGCCACAGTGTTAATGAAAACACTGTTAGGTCATACTGATGGTGTGGAGCAATTACTCAGTTAAACGATGAGGAAGTGTTGGCGTCGATGGGTACTAAAGGCAAGCAACAAGCTTTACCGTGTGTGTGTACTCAACCGTTGTGGTTGCAGGGCTCGATTTTAAGCTCCTGGCCCCGCATCTTAACTTGCATCTTCTAAACGTATGGGTGTGTACCACTTTGATCGGTATCACTGACTTCTGGCATCTTGTGCCTTATCATGTCTGCTCTTGAAAATGTGCATTGCTCTTGCCTCCACCACTGCCTCATCCAAGTCATTAAATTTTTCGGCTACCCCGAGACTAAAGAAATACTACCTTATATCTGTCTTATCAGTGTTTTTAGCTTCCACTTGTGTCCCCTTAATTATATTCTCGTAATTCTTTCAAGAGCTTTTCACCGTAGCTGCCTCGGACTTTACTCTGTTTACTATTACTCTTTGTGTTCTATTTGTCAGGAAGTTATAGATCCATCTACCAACTTTTCCTGTTATTCCTTTATCATGCATTTTGTGCGCTATTACACCATGGTCACACTTGTTGAAAACTTTTGCAAAGTCTGTGTATACTACATTTATATTTTGTTTATCCTCTACAGCATCCAGGACCTTGTCATAGTGCTCCAGTAGCTGGGTTGTGCAATTGATGGGTATCTAGGTGGTTGGCGATCTTGCTTCTTAGAACCCTCTCAAAGATTTTTATGATATGGGATGTTAGTGCTATCGGTCTGTAGTTCTTTGCAATTGCTTTACTGCCACCTTTTTAGAGTGGGGCTATGTCTGTTGATTTCCCAGCTGTCATACCATGCTGACATGTCTTCCAAGAAGGATCTTTTATTGGTGTTCTTGTCTTTTAATATAGATGTAATTTTCTCATACAGGTGTATCTCGTTTGGGCAGACCCAAAAATATTTCTCTGATTTTATATCAGATGTGGTCGCTGGTTTAAAATCCATGCACACCCCATGGAACCATTTACCACAGAGACTGCAAGCAATCCATGCATGCTTTTGTCCGTGACTCTTTCTTCAGACTACACAGATTTTCTTGGTGGTGGTGATCTTACAACACTTTACAGCTCTCCTAGCTAGCTAGTCTATAATTTCTAGAAGTATTTAGTTGTCTTTATCAGTTCTTCCAGTTTGGCTGGCTAGGATAGGCTTTTTTTAAAAGATTATATATATATATATATATATATATATATATATTGGTTGATACGAGACAATCTTACAGCTGCTAGCAGTAACTGTTTGGGTGTTTGGTTTGATACAGGTGCCTAAAAACCCCGTCAGCTTGTAAATCCAGTCAGGGGATACCTTATTTTTTTCAATCCTGGAAAACTCTCTCAGCTTTGAATCCGGTCATGAGTTCACGAATCCGGACAGTGGATCACTTTTTTTGAACGAATCCGGCAGGTGATTTGGACTAGCTCGTGTAAAGGACTACTGGAATATTATTTAGCAGAGTAATATGTGATAAGTTTGATACAAAGAGATATAACTTGCTTGTTGGGGAAACCAGTGACTTCTGGCAGCTCCTACTATAATGAACGAACCCCTTTTTACAGCCTGAGGTTTCGGGCACTTAAATCACTGTATTTAGTTTTTCTATATTTTTCCCACCTCCACATCAAATACTACTGTATCACTGTTGTTGGCTATGGTAGGGCGACTGGTGAAGAAAGATTACTGGAAGAATATTTGCTTTCTGTTTGTATATTGCGACCACTGCCAACTACAGGACATTTTGTATTTCCGTAAGTAACTACTTCTCGTATTTCAATAAAAGAAGAATTTTCTAATTTTAACTCCACACTAAGTACCCTTTTGTTACTGTTATTAGCTAGCCTCTGTAATATTCCAATTACCAACCACAGGATGCCTTTATTGGCTTAATAAAGATAATCTGAACAATACTTATAAATTCCTCTATAAAATAAAAATCCTCTTTAATTCTCATACTTCCTCTTTAATAATAATAATAAAATGATAAATTAAAAATATACAAGTAAAAATAACTCTTATTAAGAGGGTAAATATAAAGTGAGAGAGATGGAAGGTACTGCTCTCTCTCTCTCTCTCTCTCTCTCTCTCTCTCTCTCTAGCAGGTTTGAGGAGAGTCATGACTCAGACCACTGAGTTATGGTTGTCGGTGTTCATTGGAACAGTTCAATATGGGCGGCCTTGTCTTCGACGTTTTTTGTCACGCTTTTTGTGGTTGTTAAAGCAACGGTGATCGTTGTTTGAGTCCTGGGTGTGACTGTTGTAACGGTAGTCATAGTCTGCATGACGGTTCTGTCTGTTGTAATGGGAGTCATAGTCTCTATGACGGGGGCTAACAGTCCGTGGCTCATGGCGTGGTTCAGAACGTGGTTCATGGCGTGGTTCAGGACGTGGTTCATGGCTTGGTTGATGGCGTGGCTCATGGCGTGGTTCAGGAGGTGGTTCATGGCGTGGTTCACGGTGCCACTTATAAACAATCTCCTCCAGCTCCTTGGAACTCCAGCTCTCAACAGTTTCCTTCAAAGTCGGTATTTCCTGTGTGTTAACTCTGACATGGCGTGAGCTCATGGCGTGGTTCAGGACGTGGTTCATGCCGTGGTTCATGGCGTGGTTCACGGTGCCACTTATAAACAATCTCCTCCAGCTCCTTGGAACTCCAGCTCTCCACAGTTTCCTTCAAAGTCGGTATTTCCTTTGTGTTAACTCTGACAGCCTCGCGTCGTTCTTTCTTGCGTAGACGCTTTCGCTTCCATTCTTCGTAACTTTCCTCAAGGTTCTGAAGGGAAGAAAACTGGAAAATAACTTCTTGTTCATCACAGAGACGCCGCTTCTTCCGGTCCTTTACGAAGTCCAAAGAATCCACCAGACGGCGGTGCTTCCGGGCCAGCCTGCGGACATCTTCTGGTTCCTGTACCACCTCTTCGTCCTTCATCTTGTTATCCTGTGATTGACTTCCACTTCCTCGAACTCTGGGTCGTATTCAAAATGGAAGGTCCAGTCTCCTGTCAGGAAGGCCTGCTCAGCCATTTCAATGTCGGACATTTTGGACTTATCGTCCAGAGATTCTGGCTAGAGGTAATAGGCACACATTATTATCTGTTATATATCTCTTTCTAGAGTCTAGAGTCTAGGCACGGTCGAGAGTTAAGTTTTATCAACTTAAGTTTTCAATGACTTATCTTTATGAAATATTTTGGTTGACTAAAATATAGTTACCTTCAAACTTAGAGATTTGTCTGTAATATTGTTATTATGTATTATATTATTGTTGTATTATAGCAGTGGTGATAACAATAGTAGTGACAGTAGTGGTTTTAACAGTAGTGGTGATAGTAGTAACAGGGGTGATAATAATAGTGGTGATAGTAGTGACAGTAGTGGCATCAACATTAGTGTTGATAATATTAACAGTAGTGGTATCAACAGTAGAGGTGATAATAGTAGTGACAGTAGTGGTATCAACAGTAGAGGTGATAGTAGTGACAGTAGAGGTGATAATAGTAGTGATAGTAGTAGTAACATTAGTGGTATCAACAGTAGTGATGATAATAGCTACAGTAACGGTACCAACAGTAGTGGTGATAATAGTAGCTACTGTAGTGGTGATAGTAGTAACAATAGTGGTATCAACAATAGTGGTGATAATGGTAGTGATAGTGGTGATAATGGTAGTGACTAGTGGTGATAATAGTAGTGACTAGTGGTATCAACAGTAGTGATGATAATGGTAGTGATAGTAGTGGTGATAATGGTAGTGACAGTAGTGGTGATAATAGTAGTGACTGTAGTGGTATCAACAGTAGTGGTGATAATAGTAGTGACTGTAGTGGTATCAACAGTAGTGGTGATAATAGTAGTGACTAGTGGTATCAACAGTAGTGGTGATAATAGTAGTGACTGTAGTGGTATCAACAGTAGTGGTGATAGTAGTGACAGTAGTGGTGATAATAGTAATGACAGTAGTGGTGATAATAGTAACAATAGTGGTGATAATAGTGACAATAGTTGTATCAACAGTAGTGATGATAGTAGTGACAGTAGTGGTATCAACAGTAGTGGTGATAATAGTAGTGACAGTAGTGGTATCAACAGTAGTGGTGATAATGGTAGTTACAGTAGTTTTATCAACAGTAGTGGTAATAATAGTAGTGACTGTAGTGGTGATAGTGACATCAGTGGTATCAACAGGAGTGGTGATAATCGTAGTAACAGTAGTGGTATCAACAGTAGTGATGATAGTAGTGACAGAAGTAATACCAACAGTAGTGGTGATAATAGTACCTACAGTAGTTGTATCAACAGTAATGGTGATAATAGTAGCTACTGTAGTTGTATCAACAGTAGTGATGATAATAGTAGTAACAATAGTGGTATCAACAGTAGTGGTGATAATATTAAAGTAGTAGTATCAACAGTAGTGGTGATATTAAAAGTAGTGGTATCAACAGTAGTGGGTGGTGATAGTAGTGACAGTAGTGGTATCAACAGTAGTGGTGATAATGGTAGTGATAGTAGTGGTGATAATGGTAGTGACAATAGTGGTGATAATAGTAGTGTCTGTAGTGGTATCAACAGTAGTGGTGATAGTAGTGACAGTAGTGGTGATAATAGTGACAGTAGTGGTGTCAACAGTAGTGGTGATAATAGTAGTGACAGTAGTGGTGATAATGGTATTGACAGTAGTGGTGATAATCGTAGTAACAGTAGTGGTATCAACAGTAGTGGTGATAATAGTAGTGACAAGTAGCTGCCACCACTGTAATTGTTATTCTTGGCTTACTTCTTTCAGGTCTAGTGCAGTAGATGGTAGCGTAGGTGAAGAGATACGGCCGTAGACTAGACTGTGTTTATTGTTGGAAAGGTGTAGGTACACGGAGAGGGCGTGAGGGGACCGGAAGCCAGCTTGGAGAGAGCCTGCTCCAATGAGGTAGGCCGGGGTAGTGAGGCGGAAACATGGCAGCGCCAGCTGACATGGGTAGGCCTACAGAGGGCAGCACTGGAGTGCCGCGAAATATGAAAGGAACGGAGTATAGGCTGTCTACAGTGATAATAGTACCTACAGTAGTTGTATCTACAGTAGTGGTGATAATAGTAGTGACAATAGTGGTATCAACAGTAGTGATAATCGTAGTAACAGTGGTGATAGTAGTGACAACAGTGGTATCAACAGTAGTGGTGAAAATAGTAATGAAAGTAGTGGTATCAACAGTAGTGGTGATAATAGTAACAGTAGTGGTATCAACAGTAGTGGTGATAACAGTAGTGACAGTAGTGGTGATAACAGTAGTGACAGTAGTGGTGATAACAGTAGTGACAGTAGTGGTGATAATAGTAGTAACAGTAGTGGTATCGACAGTAGTGGTGATAATAGTGACAGTAGTGGTATCAAGAGTAGTGGTGATAATAGTAATGACAGTAGTGGTATCAACAGTAGTGGTGATAGTAGTGACAGTAGTGGTATCAACATTAGTGATGATAATAGTAATGAAAGTAGTGATGATAGTAACAGTAGTGGTATGGACAGTAGTGGTGATAATAGTAGTGACAGTAATGATATGAAGAGTAGTGGTACATGGATGCAGTAGTGGTGATAATAGTAGTGACAGTAATGATATGAAGAGTAGTGGTGACAATGGTAGTGACAGTAGTGGTATGGACAGTAGTGGTGATAATAGTAGTGACAGTAATGATATGAAGAGTAGTGGTGACAATGGTAGTGACAGTAGTGGTATCAACAGTAGTGGTGACAAGGTAGTGACAGTAGTGGATCAACAGTAGTGGTGACAATGAGTGATGACACGTAGTGGTCAGACAGTAGTGGTGACAATCAGGTAGTACAAGTAGTGTTCCGTAGTGGTGACAATGAGTGACAGTAGTGGTATCAACACTAGTGGTGATAGTAGTGACAGTAGTGGTATCAACAGTAGTGGTGACAATGGTAGTGACAGTAGTGGTATCAACAGTAGTGGTGACAATGGTAGTGACAGTAGTGGTATCAACAGTAGTGGTGACAATGGTAGTGACAGTAGTGGTATGGACAGTAGTGGTGATAATAGTAGTGACAGTAATGATATCAACAGTAGTGGTGACAATGGTAGTGACAGTAGTGGTATCAACAGTAGTGGTGACAATGGTAGTGACAGTAGTGGTATCAACAGTAGTGGTGACAATGGTAGTGACAGTAGTGGTATCAACAGTAGTGGTGACAATGGTAGTGACAGTAGTGGTATCAACAGGCACCCAAAGTCAGTTCCTAAACAAACGGGCTGTGGTTCGTACGTCAGTTTGCGTGCGGCCAGCAGTAACAGCCCGGTTGATATGACCCTGATCCACCACGTGGCCTGGTCTCAGACCGGGCCGCGGGGGCGTTGACCCCCGAAACCCTCTCCAGGTATACTTTTGTTGTGTTGATACTCTACGATACCTGTTGGTCTGCACTGACTACGGTGACTAGCAGTATTTCTCCTCTTCCTTCTGTGAAGACTGAATTTTTTGCTGAGGTCTTCACAAACTTCTCTGTCATTACTCACGAAATCGTAATGACACGATTGCAAACAAACCACGGTAGTTGTAGGGATTGCACTCACTTGCCGCGAGTTCAATCCTCACCCGTACCGTGGTTTCTCTGCCATTCTCTTCTTGGGTGGGTACTTTGAGATATTGGCGGTCGTAGTGAAACAAACAAGATGGTTGGTAACTGGTATATTGAGAGAGTCTGTGAGGGGAAACGGTGCCCAGCCTACCTTTCAGTACTATACTGGTCCAAGGAATGAGGGAGACGCCTCTGGCTGGCGACTCACGTGAGGGGCTCGTGACGTCACAGCCAGCCAGGGATCGTAACTAATATGGCTGGTACTATGATATACTACACAAGTATATTACAAAGGAGATTCAAAACTACTACTGACATCTTAGCATCCCTTCCTCCTTCCTCATCCTTATCACTTGATCCTTCACAGTCACTTTTTTTCTTATGTAGCTGTGGAGTAACTGTTTCTGTTTTGGCCTTTGACACTGTATCATTTTCTAACTATCTTTCAGCCGGTGTATTAGTTTCGCTCTCCTGCTTACCTCTCAGATTTCCTCATTTTGATTTGTTCTTTAGTTTTATATTATCCTACTTTTTTTTCGTGCTTGGTATGAATCTCTCCTTTGCCTCTATTACCTTCATCATTTATTATACAGTTCTTGTAGTTTCTTTTCCCATTCCACTTCGCTCAGAAAAATCATAGTTCTCTCTTCTGTAGTTCCATTTTCTGTTACTCGCTTCTGTTCTCGCCATTTCCCATTACACCAGGTACTTATAGCTTAGTACCACATGATCGCTGCCTCTTATTGGTCCCCCATAATTTCTTGTGTGTGTACTCACCTAATTGTGGTTGCAGGGGTCGATTCGTAGCTCCTGGCCCCTGTGTGTATGTGGTATGTGGTAATTGAAGGTGAGCTTTTATCGTATAGAACGCTAAATGACCTACGATCCCCGCACTCTAAATTCCAATCCCTCCCCCATCCCCTACATCCGACCCCCCCCCCACCCTCACGCCCCTCTTTCCCTAGTCTCTGGGTCAGAGATCAAACGCTGGAGGGTATCAGTAGAGAGTTTGTGGCATGGTAACAGCTGTACCCAGCAGTTATGTGTGATGGATGCATGTGCTCTTCGTTGCTCTAACACACCAGCCAACCCAACATCATAGACACAAAAACAAAACAGAAAGATCTGTTCTTACCAAATCAGTATAATTTTATGGCATTAAACTGTATTAACTATAAAAGTTACTTGAACGACGATAATATCTTAAATATTACGCTACTAATCAGTAGGTTGTAATGTTTTGTATTGTTTGAGGAATTGCTCACTGAACGTGTTCTGTTTCACTGAGTAGTTGAGGGATTGCTCACTGAAAGTGTTTGTTGAGTGATAAGTTGTTCACTGAAAGTGTTTGTTGAGTGTTGATATCGAGTTGGTACTAGGAGATAATTACGGTGGTAGTGAAACACACAGGTGGTTGGTAACTGGTATATTGACAGAGTCTGCGAGGGGAAGTAACCCAGTCGTACTTGTTCGGACCTAAGCCTGTCGTGGAGTGAGGGGGTTGCCTCTAGCTGGCGTCTGACGTGAGGGGCTCGTGATGTCACAGGTTGAAAGGGAGCCTAACTATAATATAGCTGGTACTATGATATACTACACAAGTATAATACATAGGAGATTCAGTATAATACATAGGAGGTTCAGTATAATACATGGGAGGTTCACTGAAAGTGTTTGTTGAGTGATAGGTTGTTCACTGAGTGATGGATTGTTAGTGTTGAGTGCGCTCACCCTGGGTTGGGTCGTGGCCTGACACCACAGGAAGTAAGGTTTGATCCGTCTTATTTAATCATTCGTAAATTACACCCCGGGTTTGAGGGGTAAATGTTGGCTGTCAGGTGTGTTTCCTGTCTTACTGCCTGTCTCACCTACTTGAAAACCTAAACTTTAACAGTTTTCTTTCTGAGCTTTCTATAGTGTCTGGGAAATTGTGAGCTGTATTTGTGTGTCTGTCTGTGTGCGCTTACCTAATTGTGGCTGCAGGGATCGAGTTTCAGCCTTTCTGCTGGCGCTACTGGTTTCAATCTCTCCCGGCTGCGTGAGCCCCATTATATCTGTTATTAAAGCTATGTATGGATTCTTTCTCCTCCACTTCCCTGTCTAGCTCCTTCCACTTCCTGACCACTTTAATGCTTAAGAAGTATTTCTAACATCCCTGATATTCATCTGTAATTTTCACTTCCAGCGGTGAATCTCTTGTACCTGAGACCCGCCTCTCAGACTCCCACTGTTTACCCTGTCATTCCTCTCAGTATTTTATACGTCGTAATCATGTCATCTTAGGTTCTTCTGTGATCTAGTATAATCAGGTTTAGCTCCTCAAGCCTCTCCTCAGAGTTCAGACTAGTTTCGTTGCAAACCTTTGCACTTTTTTCCAACTTTACATGGTTTACCAGATGTATCTTCCATGCTGGCGCGATGCTCCAAGATAGACCTGACATACCGTGTATAAGGTCAGGAGAACCTCCTTGTTGATGTTCCTGAAAGTTATCCTTAATTTGATTAGCCAGACTCGTGTTTGTTGCAGCGGTTATTCAGTTGTGTGCGTCAGGAGAAATGCTGGGAACTGTGCTCTCCCAGAGGTCATTCTCTTTCAGGAAGGTTTACAGTGTGTGTCCCCCGAGCCTGTACACTGTTTCCACACGTCTTTGCCCTTCTCAGATTTTCTTAGCTTTACATTTTTTGGTTAAATTCCAATAGCTGCTTGTCAGACTAATCATATAGCTTTTCCAGATATATTTTTAGTCTTTCCTGGTCCCCAATGGAAATAAGTCACTTTGTCTGACTTTTTTGGGTTATCCAGGTTCTCTACACATATGCTGCTATGTATGATAATGTATGTAACTGTATTTGTGTATACCTGAATAAACTTATTTACTTACTCTGTTTTTGTATTCTCATTAGTTTCACATCATTGTAAACAGGGATACCTCATTATGTCGTGTACTCACCTAATTGTGGTTGCAGGGGTCGATCCATAGCTCCTGGCCCCGTATCTTCACTGGCCGCAACTAGGTCACTTTTCCCGCTCCATGAGCTTTATCATACCTCTTCTTAAAGCTGTGTATGGATTCTGCCTCCATTGCATCACTTGTTGCTGTGTCCCACCTCTGGAACATCCTGTCTCCATCCCCTTGTCGATTCCTCTCAATATTTTATATGTCGTTATCACATCATCCCTATTTCTCCTGTCTGCCAGTGTCGTCAGGTCGATTTCCCTTAACCTCTCCATAGCTCCGGGACT
Organism: Cherax destructor; assembly: GCA_009830355.1. Taxonomy (NCBI): domain Eukaryota; kingdom Metazoa; phylum Arthropoda; class Malacostraca; order Decapoda; family Parastacidae; genus Cherax; species Cherax destructor. The sequence continues at coordinate 394,430 of WNWK01000578.1, forward strand.
AGTCTTGTTGCAAACCTTTGCACTTTCTCTAGTTTCCTTACATGCTTGGCTAGGTGTGGGTTCCAAACTGGTGCTGCATACTATAATATGGGCCTAACGTACACAGTGTACAGGGTCCTGAACGATTCCTTATTAAGAAGTCGAAATGCTGTTCTTAGGTTTGCTAGGCTCCCGTATACTGCAGCAGTTATTTGGTTGATGTGTACCTCAGGGGATGTGCCTGGTGTTATACTCACCCCACGATCCTTTTCCTTGAGTGAGGTTTGTAGTCTCTGGCCCCCTAGACTGTACTCCGTCTGTGGTCTTCTTTGTTCTTCCCTAATCCTCATGACTTTGCACTTGGTGGGTTGAACTCCAGGAGCCAGTTTCTGGAACAGGCCTGCAGCCTGTCCAGATTCCTTTGTAGTTCTACCTGGTCCTCGTCCGATTGAATTCTTCTCATTTTCACATCATCTGCAAACAGGAACACTTCGGAGTCTATTCCTTCCGTCATGTCGTTCAAAAATACCAGAAACAGCACCGGTCCTAGGACTGACCCCTGTGGCAGCCCGCTCGTTACAGGCTCCCACTCTGACACCTCGCCACGTACCATGACTCGCTGTTGTCTTTCTGACAGGTATTCCCTGATCCATTGTAGTGCATTCCCTGTTATCCCTACCTGGTCCTCCAGCTTATGCACTAATCTCTTGTGTGGAACTGTGTCAAACGCCCTCTTATAGTCCAAGAAAATGCAATCTACCCACCCCTCTCTCCATTGTCTTACTGCTGTCACCCTGTCATAGAACTCCAGTAGGTTTGTGACACAGGATTTCCCGTCCCTGAAACCGTGCAGGCTGTCGTTGATAAGCTCATTCCTTTCTAGGTGCTCCACCACTCTTCTCTTGATAATCTTCTCCATGACCTTGCATACTATACATGTCAGTGACACTGGTCTGTAGTTTAATGCTTCGTGTCTGCCTCCTTTTTTAAAAATTGGGACTACATTTGCTGTCTTCCATACTTCATATAGTCGCCCTGTTTCGATAGATGTGTTAAAGATTGTTGTTAGTGATACACATAGCGCCTCTGCTCCCTCTCTCAGGACCCATGGAGAGATGTTATCCGGCCCCATCGCCTTTGAGGTATCTAGCTCGGTTAGCAGCCTCTTCACTTCTTCCTCGGTTGTATGTATTGTGTACAACACTTGATGGTGTACCCCACCTCTCTGTCTTTCTGGAGTTCTGTCTCCTCTGTGAATACTTCTTTGAATCTCATGTTGAGCTCCTCACATACATCGCGGTCGTTTCTTGTGTGTGTGTACACACCTAATTGTGGTTGCAGGGCTCGAGATTTAGCTCCTGGCTCCGCCTCTTCACTGACCGCTACTAGGTCCTCTCTCTCCCTGCTCCATGAGCTTTATCATACCTTGTCTTAAAGCTATGTATGGTTCCTGCCTCCACTACATCACTTGCTAGACTATTCCACTTCCTGACAACTCTATGACTGAAAAAATACTTCCTAACATCCCTTTGACTCGTCTGAGTGTTCAACTTCCAATTGTGACCCCTTGTTTCTGTGTCCCCTCTCTGGAACATCCTGTCTCTGTCCACCTTATCTATTCCACGCAGTATTTTGTATGTCGTTATCATGTCTCCCTTAACCCTCCTGTCCTCCAGTGTCGTCAGACCGATTTCCCTTAACCTTTCTTCATAGGACATTCCCCTTAGCTCCGGAACTAACCTTGTTGCAAACCTTTGCACTTTCTCTAATTTCTTGTGTGTGTGTGTGTGTGTGTGTGTGTGTGTGTGTGTGTGTGCACTCCTATTTGTACTCGTCTATTTATGGTTGTAGGGGTCGATCTGTATCTCCTGGCCCCGTTTCTTCGCTGGTTGTTACTAGATCCACTCTCTCCCTGCCCTGCTCCAAGAACTTTATCGTACCTCTTCTAAAAGCTATGTATCGATCCTGACTCCACTACATGTGCGCGCGAGTGTGTGTATGTGTGTGGTTATGTGTGTGTGTATTCACTTAAATGTGGTTGCAAGGGTCTATTCACAGCTCCGGGGCCCACCTCTTTCGCCGGTCGCTACTAGATCCACTCTCTCCCTGCTCCAAGAGCTTTATCGAACCTCTTCTTAAACCTGTATATGGATCCTGCCTCCACTACATCACTATCCAGATTGTTCCACTTCCTGACAACTCTGTGACTGATGAAATACTTCCTAACATCCCTTGTGATTCATCTGAGTTTTCAGCTTCCAGTTGTGTCCCCTTGTTGCTGTGTCCCATCTCTGGAACATTCTGTCCCTATCCACCTTGTCAGTTCCTCTCTGTATTTTATATGTTGTTATGTCCCTCCTATCTCTCCTGTCCTCCAGTGGCATCAGTTTTATTTCCTTAACCTCTCCTCGTTGGACATACCCCTTAGCTCCGAGACTAGTCTTGCTACAAACTTTTGCACTTTCTCTAATTTCTTAACTTGCTTTACCAGGTGTGGGTTCCATACTGGTGCTGCATACTGTGTGTGTGTATAGGTGTATTCACCTAAATGAAATCACCTAAATGTGGTTGCAAGGGTCGGGTCTCAGGTCCTGGCCCCGCTGTTGTGTGTGTGTGTATGTTTTGAATATTATTGTGTGTTTTTTGTACCTTGGTGTCCGTGCACGTACATGGTGATCCACTGAATAACATGAGTACGGATGAAGGGTTTGGGAGGAAACCTGGCGTAAACACTGGCTGCTACCAATGAATAAATGAATAAATATTTATAGGATATACATTGAACACTGTATTGATAATGTTACTTGAAAAAGGTGCTCTTCAGGGAAAACCTTGATGCTGGCAGATGAGGCTTGTATCATGAGAGATAGATGTATCATGAGAGGTAGATGAGGCTTGTATCATGAGAGATAGATGTATCATGAGAGGTAGATGTATCATGAGAGATAGATGTATCATGAGAGGTAGATGTATCATGAGGTAGATGTATCATGAGAGGTAGATGTATCATGAGAGGTAGATGTATCATGAGAGATAGATGTATCATGAGAGGTAGATGTATCATGAGAGATAGATGTATCATGAGAGATAGATGTATCATGAGAGGTAGATATATCATGAGAGGTAGATATATCATGAGAGGTAGATGTATCATGAGAGGTAGATGTATCATGAGAGGTTGATGTATCATGAGAGGTTGATGTATCATGAGAGATAGATGTATCATGAGAGGTTGATGTATCATGAGAGGTAGATGTATCATGAGAGGTAGATGTATCATGAGAGGTAGATGTATCATGAGGGGTAGATGTATCATGAGAGGTAGATGTATCATGAGAGGTAGATGTATAAACAGAAGCAACATGGTGACATTTTGTGAATTAGAAATGGGGGAAAATTTGTGCTGGCGTAGGTCTTGTGAAGCTTTTGGTCACATGACCGAGACCTTCCTCTGGCTTATTGACTCGTAAACAAAAACAATAATTATCACGTCGTGGCTTGTGATGGGTGATGTTCTGGACCACGCAATGGCTCCGTCAGGATACCTTTGATATACCTTTGAGGGTTTCGAGAGATTTTCTACTCTCGCAGCCCATCCCTGGGCCAATCTGGTGATTGATTGGTCAACCAGGCTGTTATTGCCGACGGCACGCTGGGTAACATCCATTTCAGCCTGGTTGATCCAGCACTTGGCGGAGGTATATGTCCAATAAAGAACAAGAAGGCTCAGTACCGTGACTGGAACAATACACACACAACCCGCACACAGAAGACACAAGCTTACGAAGACGTTTCGGTCCGACTTGGACCATTTACGAAGTCATACTGTGACTTTGTAAATGGTCCAAGTCAGACCGAAACGTCGTAAGCTTCTCTCTCCTGTGTGCTGGTTATTAAGTGCGATGTTATGTTATTGTCTGTTGTTACACTGCGATGCCTGCCCCCAAGACTAATCAAGAATTAAGGACAACCTAAGCAGCCTAGCTTTAATAACGTGTGTAGAAACCTACGTAAATAATCCATCCACTTATTATGCTATAATTACAAATGTCACGTTTCTAAAAAATAAAGATTATTTTTGACTTCTTATTCGTATATGTATATTGAAAATCATACATATATAATTAAGTAACGAATCGAAGAATAGGTTGTGGCATCAGATAAGTTGTGTCCTTGTCTACCTTCGTATTAGCTGTTTTATGTATATGTTTGTGCGAGCGTCTATATGAGCAGCAATGCATGTAGAATTCCACTGGAATATATCCTATAATGGCTCTGTTGTGCTATCCTAGGTGAAGTTAATTAGTTTTTAGGTTTAAAGCCTTTCAACTGCATGTGGGTTATTAAGGTTATAATTCACCTGTATGTTAATAATCAAGAATAATTAAAGCCGTATATACCATTGAGATATATACTCTGGCACTCCTACGTTAAATTAACATACTTGTCACGTTTGTATGCCTAATTAACTGGTAGCTCAGTGGAGGTGTGCTCACTTTACACTTCAGGTGCCCAGGTTCAGTCTCAAGTAGGAAGAGACAAATGACCCACAACAGTAAGCTAACATCCAGGTATCTATTTATGGCTATAAAGCCATAAATAGATACCTGAATGTTAGCTTACTGTTGTGGGTCACATCCTAGAGAAGAGAACCAAAGAACCCGAATGGAAATAACCCACACTAGATGTCTTGGGTTAACCTGTGTTGCTAACTTTCCGGGGTGAATAATGGTAGTGGTTTATTCGTCAGGAAACAAGAGTGTCTCCGGATATGGGTATTAATTACATGACTTGTTCAGTGGTTAAGCATCCCCTACACCAGTTAGGTTATACAAGTTATTCACCAAGATGAAATATTGATACTATTATCGATGTCCTAAAGACGATATAATATGAATGAAGTCATCATCGTACTAATTAATTCACATATTAGATACAACCATGTCTATTAATCTATCTAAATAAATGAGCTAAATTGTTCTTTGAGTGATACGTTTAGCTTAAACTTCACATTAAGCATTTTCGAGTCATTTACATATTTTCACATTGATTACATTATTATTATAGGCAAATAGTGGTGCCAGGTGATGATTGAGCTTAGGGTCACCCAACACAGATTTAGATGTCCCCCTGCATGACTGAGTTTGAATGTGGCTGTCTCACAGCTGCACAGTATAAGCAGGAAAACACAGACCTGATGTTGCCTCCTCGCCTGAGTATAAAACTGAGGTGTGTGCACATGAAGCGTTGGGTGTTGGGTATTGTCTTCCCTTAAACCGTGCTTCCTGCCTGCAACCCTTAAGGGTTGTTAGGGGCTTGATCCAAGGTAATGGACCTGTCCAAGTAGGCCCCCTTCCCCATTTCCTAGGCTCTGTATTTAGTTCTACCCTATGAATGTAATGCTTAGCGTCAACTATCATAGAAAACGATACTTGGAGAAAACAAGACTTAATGGTAGACTTGTGGAACTGTCTCCCCGCGGCAAAGGCTTTGATGACGATGGTTAAATGAGGCTATTGTGAGTTTTATGCAAGGTTGGAGAACAATTGACTCTGCTGAGAATGGCGTCGTTAATGAGAAGTGATCAGTGAGGTAGAAAGAGCACGGGAAACAATACTCTGCTTTATTGTTTTCATTCATGTCTCAAGACACAAGATGTGGACTATCTGAAATAACGATCTTATTCCGCTAAGTAACTCCTCAAGGGGGGGTGTCTTGATGCTGATGGAGGGCTCTTCATCCAAGGAATTGGAGCTACAATGCTCTTCCTCTGATCAAACCGGGTTGCCTCTCATTCCCCAGGCGCTGTATGAGTCCTAAGGGTCTAGCAGTTCCCCATGATAATATAATAAGAGGCATCAGTAGTAGTAATAATACTAGTTGTTTTTTCTTAGTATTATTAATCTGGAAGTTTTATTAATCCAATATAATCCCCTAAAACAAAAGTGTGGTTTATTTCCTTTACTTGGAACACAACCTATAAGTCATTTAACATCCAGGTATAAGAAAAGATTTGCTTGGATTTTTAACCCGGAGGGTTAGTTACCCAGGATAACCCAAGAATGTTAATGCGTCATCGAGGACTGACTCTCTTATTTCTATTGGGGTTCTTCATCTTGTCACCCAGGATGCGATCCACACCAGTCTACTAACACCCAGGTACCTGCTTACTTTAAGGTGAACAGGAATAAGAGGGTAAGGAAACATGCCCAGCATTTCCACCCGTGTCGGGGATCGAATCACGAACACTCAGTGTATGAGGCGATAACATGGTGAACATGGGCAGCGGGTGCCCATCGTTTTGCTCGACCTAGGATCGAACCCGGGTTGTCTCAATTGAGAAGGGAATTCTGCTCCAAGTTCCCCGGAGGTCTGAGAGAGTCTGGAAGCAGCTCTATTAACTTTTATTGACCTGTAATATGAGAAACGTGTGTGAATTTTTAAATACTCGTAATTATGTTGAAATGAACATTGTACATTCCACTGGTGTGTGAATGTTATGACACTGTTGTTGTATCTGCCCGCAGCGTAACGTAATGAAGGTGAGGCTCCGCCCTTCTGCACGCTACTGACGAGGCTTCTCAAGATTATAATTATTATTATTATTTCTTCTCCTGCTTCTGCTCCTTCGTCTTTTTCTTTTTTAGTACTACTGCTATCGCGTACAGGAATGTTACTATAAAATACAAGGCTATTACTATCGTGTACAGGAATGTTACTATCAAGTACAAGGGTATTACTGTCACGTACAGGAAATTACTATCAGGTACAGGAATGTCACTATCAAGTACAGGAAAGTTACTATCACGTACGGAAATAGTGTAAGACATCACTGAGTGACTTTCTCGGGCTTGTGCCAGTCACTGGCGGTTAATTACTACTAACTCTCTAATTCACGCTGTTTACTGTCTTTGTTTTACAAGTTTTTGTTCTCATTTTATTGTTGTAATGTAGAGATTGTTGTGTACATGTCACCCTGTGCTAAATCCAAGAAAACAAAATGTAGAGCATTTACCTGCCTACTAGTGCTTTCCATTCACCTAAAGTTTTAATTCTTGAACATTATTACTCGCTTGATATCTCTCTCTCTCTCTCTCTCTCTCTCTCTATATATATATATATATATATATATATATATATATATATATATATATATATATATATATATATCGTGCCGAATACGTAAAACTGATCAGTTAGTAAGAACTCACTTAAAATTAAGTCCTTTCTAAAATTTTCTCTTATACATTTAAAGATATTTTTTTTTTATTTATGATATAAAAATTAATGATTTTGTATCAAAAGAACCTTAGGAAACTTACCTAACCTTATTATAACAAGCGCAATTTAATTTATCCTAATCCAAATAAATATATTTTAAATGGTTATAATAATTTAATAATAAACAAACACAATGAAATATATTTTTTCGTTAGGTTCAGAATGATTTTTTGCGAAATTATTGGATACACAAATTTTCGCTTGTCCTATTCGGCAAGAAGTGCGTTGCTATTTAAGCCAAAATCGCAAGTTTTACTTATTTGGCACGACACACACACACACACACACACACAGGACAGGCTGCAAGCCTGGTCCAGCAACTGGCTCCTGGAGTTCAACCCCACCAAGTGCAAAGTCATGAAGATTGGGGAAGGGCAAAGAAGACCGCAGACGGAGTACAGCCTAGGGGGCCAGAGACTGCAAACCTCAATCAAGGAAAAAGATCTTGGGGTGAGTATAACACCAGGAACATCTCCTGAGGCGCACATCAACCAAATAACTGCTACAGCATATGGGCGCCTAGCAAACCTAAGAACAGCATTCCGACATCTTAATAAAGAATCGTTCATGACCCTGTACACTGTGTACGTTAGGCCCATACTGGAGTATGCAGCACCAGTTTGAAACCCACACCTAGCCAAGCATGTGAAGAAGCTCGAGAAAGTGCAAAGGTTTGCATCAAGACTAGTCCCGGAGCTAAGGGGTATGTCCTACGAGGGGAGGTTAAGGGAAATCGACCTGACGACACTGGAGGACAGGAAAGAGAGGGGGGACATGATAACAACATATAAGATACTGAGAAGAATTGACAAAGTGGACAGAGACAGAATGTTCCAGAGATGGGACACAACAACAAGGGGACACAGTTGGAAGTTGAAGACTCAGATGAATCACAGAGATGTTAGGAAGTATTTCTTCAGTCACATAGTTGTCGGGAAGTGGAATAGTTTAGGAAGCGATGTAGTGGAGGAAGGCTCTATACATAGCTTTAAGAAGAGGTATGATAAAGCTCATGGCGCAGGGAGAGTGACCCAGTAGCGGCCAGTGAAGAGTCGGGGCCAGGAGCTTTGACTCGACCCCTGCAACCACAACTAGGTGAGTACACACACACACACACACACACACACACACACACACACACACACACACACACACACATATATATATATAATATATATATATATATATATATATATATATATATATATATATATATATATATATATATATATATATATACATATACACGCAATACAGTTGATAACATTGATGACTCCAACAATTAACCTCATCAAATGAGGCTATTGTTCAACCTAGACTTCAGTTGGTCACTACCTGTGCCAAGGTTATTGTGGGATGGTGGTGCAGTGATTGTGGTTGTAAATCTTTAATAAGAATGTTAAAACTTTCTTATTAAGGAGTGATGTAATGTTAAAAATGTTTGACAATGTTTTGGACAAATTTGAAGGGTGTTACCGCGCTGTATAACCCATGTGGTTTAGCGCTTCTTGATTATAATAATAATAATAATAATAATAATAATAATAGAAGGGTGTTAATGTAAGGAGCTTTAAATCTTAAATAATTTAAGTATTGATGGTATGAAAAGTTCACCTTGACGGTGAGTTGATGGTGATACAGAGGTGTATTGAAAAAATGGAGGTAGTGGTGGTGGTGGGGGTAGTGATGGTGGGGTGGCTGTGGTGGACGTAGTTGATAGTGATAAAATTATTAATTTTGTAGGTTGTCCGTATAGAGTAAGTCGAAACAGTTACTACTTTCACACACACACAAGATCTTGGGGTGAGTATAACACCAGGCACATCTCCTGAGGCGCACATCAACCAAATAACTGCTGCAGCATACGGGCGCCTAGCAAACCTAAGAACAGCATTCCGACATCTTAATAAGGAATCATTCAGGACCCTGTACACTGTGTACGTTAGCCCCATATTGGAGTATGCAGCACCAGTTTGAAACCCACACCTAGCCAAGCATGTAAAGAAACTAGAGAAAGTGCAAAGGTTTGCAACAAGACTAGTCCCGGAGCTAAGGGTATGTCCTACGAGGAGAGGTTAAGGAAATCGACCTGACGACACTGGAGGACAGGAAGATAGGGGGACATGATAACGACATATAAAATACTGAGAGGAATTGACAAGGTGAACAAAGACAGAATGTTCCAGAGATGGGACACAGCAACAAGGGGACACAGTTGGAAGTTGAGGACTCAGATGAATGACAGGGATGTTAGGAAGTATTTCTTCAGTCACAGAGTGGTCGGGAAGTGGAATAGTTTGGGAAGCGATGTAGTGGAGGCAGGATCCATACATAGCTTTAAGAAGAGGTAGGATAAAGCTCATGGCACAGGGAGAGTAACCCAGTAGCGGCCAGTGAAGAGGCGGGGCCAGGAGCTATGACTCGACCCCTGCAACCACAACTAGGTAAGTACACACACACACACACCACATACATTACCATTGGAATGTTCCTTCGTGGCTTCCAGGATAACATTGCTACTCTCACCACACGTTCATCATGAAGAGAAAAATGTGTTAATGCCGGTGAAGGGTTCTCTTTACTAGGATCAAGTTTCTTTATCTCCCAGGCGTGTTATCACCCATACCGGCTTAACGCCTCCCCACGTGAAGAATAAAAATAATATAAATAATATACATACTACTACTGCTACTAGTAGTATTTAAGGTGGTCAGTCCCTGACCACCTTAAATACTTTTTTTCCAAGGTTGATAGACTGATTACATCTTTATTTCACTACTACACCTGCTGCCTCTCTATTTGACTGAAGAAGCCTACTATTTAGGCCAGAAGTTTTGTCAATAAAGATACCCAACTGTTGCACATGTGTCTTAATCCTCATACAATTTCCTACATATATGATGGTATAATTTAACGTAGTTTGTGCCACTTTCTTCACCTCGTTCACTGCTGCTCAGGTGTTCAACTTTCTTCACCTCGTTCACTGCTGCTCAGGTGTTCAACTTTCTTCACCTCGTTCACTGCTGCTCAGGTGTTCAACTTTCTTCACCTCGTTCACTGCTGCTCAGGTGTTCAACTTTCTTCACCTCGTTCACTGCTGCTCAGGTGTTCAACTTTCTTCACTTCGTCCACTGCTGCTCAGGTGTTCAATTTTCTTCACCTCGTTCACTGCTGCTCAGGTGTTCAACTTTCTTAACCTCGTTCACTGCTGCTCAGGTGTTCAACTTTCTTCACCTCGTTCACTGCTGCTCAGGTGTTCAACTTTCTTCACTTCGTCCACTGCTGCTCAGGTGTTCAACTTTCTTCACCTCGTTCACTGCTGCTCAGGTGTTCAACTTTCTTCACATCGTTCACTGCTGCTCAGGTGTTCAACTTTCTTCACCTCGTTCACTTGCTGCTCAGGTGTTCAACTTTCTTCACCTCGTTCACTGCTGCTCAGGTGTTCAACTTTCTTCACCTCGTTCACTGCTGCTCAGGTGTTCAACTTTCTTCACCTCGTTCACTTGCTGCTCAGGTGTTCAACTTTCTTCACCTCGTTCACTGCTGCTCAGGTGTTCAACTTTCTTCACCTCGTTCACTGCTGCTCAGGTGTTCAACTTTCTTCACTTCGGTGATTTATGAGTTTTCTTTCTCTTTTTTTAATATAGCACTTCCATCGGGGGAAGGTTCCTGAGCCCTTAGATGGAACCTGATTGCCTTCCATTGCGAGTTTAGTGCTTCCCCTGAGAATGGGTAAATAATTTACTAATAACCATAATAATAATAAATAATAATAATATATAATAGTTAATAAATAATAGTTAAATAATAATAAATAATGATAATAGTTAATAAATAATAATAGCTAAATAAATGATAATAGTTAACAAATAAAAGTTTAATAATAAGTTAAATAATTATGTCTTTAGATCACTAACGTCAACTCAATATTCCTATTTTTCGCATTAATATTTTTTGTGTTTTTAGCTTTCTGATTTCGCTTGTTTCCGTGCTTAGCACGAAGCGAAGTGCTTGTGGAGAAAGTGTCACCTGTGTACCACCTCTGTGCCACCTGTATACTACCTGTGTACCACCTGTCATCAAATGTAGAGGCTTTCCGGTCACAATGGTTGCAGCACCACTGGTTTCCTGCTGGTTGCTGGTTCTTCCTGATGTCTTGTTGTGGTTGTGTTGATAAGTTCACGTTGCTAGGTGTTCGTGTCGTCTTGTGGTAGTGTTGATGAGCTCACGTTGCTAGGTGTTCGTGTCGTCTTGTGGTAGTGTTGATGAGCTCACGTTGCTAGGTGTTCGTGTCGTCTTGTGGTAGTGTTGATAAACTCACGTTGCTAGGTGTTCGTGTCGTCTTGTGGTAGTGTTGATGAGCTCACGTTGCTGGTGTTCGTGTCGTCTTGTGGTAGTGTTGATAAGCTCACGTTGCTGGGTGTTCGTGTCGTCTTGTGGTAGTGTTGATAAGCTCACGTTGCTAGGTGTTCGTGTCGTCTTGTGGTAGTGTTGATGAGCTCACGTTGCTGGGTGTTCGTGTCGTCTTGTGGTAGTGTTGATGAGCTCACGTTGCTAGGTGTTCGTGTCGTCTTGTGGTAGTGTTGATGAGCTCACGTTGCTAGGTGTTCGTGTCGTCTTGTGGTATGTTGATGAGCTCACGTTGCTGGTGTCGTGTCGTCTTGTGGTAGTGTTGATGGCTCAGTTGCTGGTGTCGTGTCGTCTTGTGGTAGTGTTGATGAGCTCACGTTGCTAGGTGTTCGTGTCGTCTTGTGGTAGTGCTGATAGGCTCAGGTTGCTAGGTGTTCGTGTCGTCTTGTGGTAGTGCTGATGAGCTCACGTTGCTAGGTGTTCGTGTCGTCTTGTGGTAGTGTTGATGAGCTCACGTTGCTAGGTGTTCGTGTCGTCTTGTGGTAGTGTTGATGAGCTCACGTTGCTAGGTGTTCGTGTCGTCTTGTGGTAGTGTTGATGAGCTCACGTTGCTAGTTGTTCGTGTCGTCTTGTGGTAGTGCTGATAGGCTCAGGTTGCTAGGTGTTCGTGTCGTCTTGTGGTAGTGTTGATGAGCTCACGTTGCTAGGTGTTCGTGTCGTCTTGTGGTAGTGCTGATAGGCTCAGGTTGCTAGGTGTTCGTGTCGTCTTGTGGTAGTGCTGATAGGCTCAGGTTGCTAGGTGTTCGTGTCGTCTTGTGGTAGTGCTGATAGGCTCAGGTTGTAATAATGGTAGAATTACTCTCAATATGTTAGGTAAAAGAAAAGTGTGTACCAAATGTGACATTTTATTGTGACAGTATTTCACTCTTTTGGAAGCCTTCCAACGAGCATCTGAATTTCTCTTTGTGATTAAGGTTCGATACCTGTCACATTATGAGAGAGAGAGAAAGAGAGCGTTAATGTAAATGTTTGTAGTTGCAGGGGTTGAGTCTCAACTCCTGGCCCTTCCCTCTTGCTGCTTACCGGATTTACTTCCAGTCTCGTGTATGTATATATGTGTGTGTGTGTGTATTCACCTATTTGTGGTTTTAGGGGTCGAATCACAGCTCCTGGTGTGTGTGTGTGTGTGTTTGGGTGGGTGTGGCTGCCATGAAGACACCATTAAGTTGATGTCAGCTTTCTCTGGTGACACACAACAGCTGTCACTTGTTCACTACGTGTACCACCTCAACCAACACCAACACTCTCCATGCTAAATAACCAACATCAAAAATAGTATTTTCCAGGGAGATTTTAACCTCCCAAATTAAAAGTGGAAACGTAATATTATTATTATTATTATTTATTAATTATTATTATTATTATTATTATCTTGGGGAAGCGCTGAACTCATAAAGGCCAAACCACTTAGGAAATGGGACCTGCTTAGGTTTGATCCTAGGAAGATGAGATCATTTCCATGGATCAACAGCCCTTCATCAGCATCAAGTGAACACGGGGAAAATAACACGAACGGAAGTGGGTGACTTGATGCCATTAAAGATGCTCTTGATTCAAGGGATTGGAGGTAACCTCTTTTCTGTGATCACATCTGGTTACCTCTCCTTCCCGTGGTGCAGTGTGGTCGCCACGGGTTTAGCGCTTCCATCAAAATAATAGTGAAAATTGTTTCTCAGCATCTCACCATGGTACTAGATACCCTCACCATGGTAATGGTACGTGATTCCCACACCATGGTAATGGTACTAGATACCCTCACCATGGTAATGGTGAGTGATACCACACCACGGTAATGGTACGTGATACCCATACTATGGTTACGGTAAGTGATACCCACACCATGGTAATGGTACGTGATACCCACACCATGGTAATGGTACGTGATACCCACACCGTGGTAATGGTACGTGATACCACACCGTGGTAATGGTACGTGATACCCACATTAGGTAATATACGTGATACCACACTGGTAATGGTACGTGATCCCCATACCATGGTTACAGTACGTGATACCCACACCATGGTAATGGTACGTGATACCCACACCGTGGTAATGGTACGTGATACCCACACCGTGGTAATGGTACGTGATACCCACATTAGGTAATAGTACGTGATACCCACACTGGTAATGGTACGTGATCCCCATACCATGGTTACAGTACGTGATACCCACACCATGGTAATGGTACGTGATACCCACACTATGGTAATGGTACTTGATCCCCGCATCATGGTATTATGTCATAACTTATGCTTTAATGGATACTTCACATTAAGATATAAAAGCACTATCAGCTTGAGTACTATAAAAACTATCAGCTTGAGTACTATAAAAGCACTATCATCTTGAGTACTATAAAAGCACTATCAGCTTGAGTACTATAAAAGCACTATCAGCTTTAGTACTATAAAAACACTATCAGCTTGAGTACTATAAAAGCACTATCAGCTTGAGTACTATAAAAACTATCAGCTTGAGTACTATAAAAGCACTATCAGCTTGAGTACTATAAAAGCACTATCAGCAGTACTATAAAGCACTATCAGCTGATACTATAAAATCACTAACAGCTTGAGTACTATAAAGCACTAACAGCAGTACTATAAAAGCACTATCAGCAGTACTATAAAAGCACTAACAGCTTGAGTACTATAAAACACTATCCAGTACTAAAGCACTATCAGCTTGAGTACTATAAAACACTATCAGCGGTACTATAAAACACTATCAGCGGTACTATAAGCACTAACAGCTAGTACTATAAAGCACTCAGATTATACTATAAAACACTATCAGCTTGAGTACTATAAAAGCACTATCAGCTTGGTACTATAAAGCACTACACTGATACTATAAAATCACTAACAGCAGTACTATAAAAGCACTAACAGCTTGAGTACTATAAAAGCACTATCAGCTGAGTACTATAAAGCACTATCAGCTAGTACTATAAAGCACTATCAGCAGTACTATAAGCACTAACAGCTTAGTACTATAAACACTACAGCTTAGTACTATAAGCACTACAGCTTGGTACTATAAAGCACTATCAGCTAGTACTATAAAAGCACTAACAGCTGGTACTATAAAGCACTATCAGCAGTACTATAAACACTAACGCTGGTACTATAAGCACAACAAGTACTATAAAACACTATCCTAGTACTATAAAAGCAGTACTTGCATACAGCTAGTACTATAAAGCACTATCAGCTGAGTACTATAAAGCACTACAGCTAGTACTATAAAGCACTAACAGCTGAGTACTATAAACACTATCAGCTTGGTACTATAAAACACTACACAGTACTATAAAACACTATCAGCTTTAGTACTATAAAGCATCAGCAGTACTATAAAGCACTAACAGCTGATACTATAAAAGCACTATCACAGTACTATAAAGCACTATCGCTTGAGTACTATAAGCACTATCAGCTAGTCTATAAAAGCACAACAGCGTACTATAAAACACTATCAGCGAGTACTATAAACACTAACACAGTACTATAAAAGCACCAGCAGTACTATAAGCACTATCAGCAGTACTATAAAGCACTACGCAGTTATAAAACACTATAGCTAGTACTATAAAGCACACAGCGGTACTATAAAGCACTAACAGCTTGAGTACTATAAAGCACTACAGCTTGAGTACTATAAAGCACTACAGCTAGTACTATAAAACACTAACAGCTGAGTACTATAAACACTAACAGCAGTACTATAAAGCACTAACAGCTTGAGTACTATAAAGCACCACAGACTATAACACTACAGCTATAAAAACTCAGTTGATCTATAAACACTATCAGCTGATACTATAACACTACAGCAATACATAACTGTACGTGATACCCATCACTATGATAAGCTGAGTAGTATACCACACACGGTAATGGTACGTGATACCCATCACTATGGTTAGGTACGTGATACCCACACCATGGTAATGGTACGTGATACCACACCGTGGCAATGGTACGTATACCCACACTATGGTATAGTACGTGATACTACACTGGTAATGGTACGTGATCCCATACCATGGTTACTATACATGTATCGTGATCCACACCATGGTAATGGTACGTGATACCCACACCTATGGTACTATCATAGCATACATGATACCCACACCATGGTAATGGTACGTGATACCCACATCATGGTAATGGTACTTGATACCCACACTATGGTAATGGTACTTGATCCCCGCATCATGGTATTATGTCATAACTTATGCTTAAATGGATACTTCACATTAAGATATAAAAGCACTAACAGCTTGAGTACTATAAAAGCACTATCAGCTTGAGTACTATAAAAGCACTATCAGCTTGAGTACTATAAAATCACTATCAGCTTGAGTACTATAAAAGCACTATCAGCTTGAGTACTATAAAAGCACTATCAGCTTGAGTACTATAAAAGCACTATCAGCTTGAGTACTATAAAAGCACTATCAGCTTGAGTACTTAAAAGCACTATCAGCGAGTACTATAAAAGCACTATCAGCAGTACTATAAAACACTAACATCTTAAGTACTGTAAAAGCACTATCAGCTTGAGTACTATAAAAGCACTATCAGCTTGAGTACTATAAAAGCACTAACATCTTGAGTACTATAAAAGCACTAACAGCTTGAGTACTATGAAAGCACTAACATTTTGAGTACTATAAAAGCACTAACAGCTTGAGTACTATGAAAGCACTAACATCTTGAGAACTATAAAAGCATTAACATCTTGAGTACTATAAAAGCACTAACAGCTGAGGTACTATAAAAGCACTAACATCTTGATACTATAAAAAGCACTAATCGGAGTACTATAAAGCACTATCAGCAGGTACTATAAAAGCACTATCAGCTTGAGTACTATAAAAGCACTATCAGCTTGAGTACTATAAAGCACTAACAGCTTGAGGGACTATAAAACCACTACAGCATTGAGTACTATAAAACACTATCAGCAGGTACTATAAAAGCACTAACAGCTTGAGTACTATAAAAGCACTATCAGCTTGAGTACTATAAAAGCACTATCATCTTGAGTACTATAAAAGCACTATCAGCTTGAGTACTATAAAAGCACTAACAGCTTGAGTACTATAAAAGCACTAACAGCTTGAGTACTATAAAAGCACTATCAGCTTGAGTACTATAAAAGCACTATCAGCTTGAGTACTATAAAAGCACTATCAGCTTGAGTACTATAAAAGCACTATCAGCTTGAGTACTATAAAACACTAACAGCTTGAGTACTATAAAATCACTATCAGCTTGAGTACTATAAAATCACTATCAGCTTGAGTACTATAAAAGCACTATCAGCTTGAGTACTATAAAAGCACTATCAGCTTGAGTACTATAAAATCACTATCAGCTTGAGTACTATAAAATCACTATCAGCTTGAGTACTATAAAATCACTATCAGCTTGAGTACTATAAAAGCACTATCAGCTTGAGTACTATAAAATCACTATCAGCTTGAGTACTATAAAAGCACTATCAGCTTGAGTACTATAAAATCACTATCAGCTTGAGTACTATAAAATCACTATCAGCTTGAGTACTATAAAAGCACTATCAGCTTGAGTACTATAAAACACTATCAGCTGAGTACTATAAAATCACTATCAGCTTAGTACTATAAAATCACTATCAGCTTGAGTACTATAAAATCACTATCAGCTTGAGTACTATAAAATCACTATCAGCTTGAGTACTATAAAATCACTATCAGCTTGAGTACTATAAAATCACTATCAGCTTGAGTACTATAAAATCACTATCAGCTTGAGTACTATAAAATCACTATCAGCTGGTACTATAAAATCACTATCAGCTTGAGTACTATAAAATCACTATCAGCTGAGTACTATAAAATCACTATCAGCTTGAGTACTATAAAGCACTATCAGCTTGAGTACTATAAAATCACTATCAGCTTGAGTACTATAAAATATATCATGTTAAAAATCACTATAGCTGAGTATATAAAATTCACTATCAGCTGAGTACTATAAGAATCTTATCAGTTAGTAATATAAGAAGTCAGTATCACAGGACTTAGATACTAAGAGTATATAAAATATATCAGCGGTACTATAAAATCACTATCACCTCCTATCACAGGACAGTTCACCTTCAACCCAAGTCCACACACACACACACACACACACCGTCTCTAACAGAGGTTCCTAGCAAGTCCTTTACTCCTCACTCCTCCAGTTATAAGTCAGGCTTACCCTCCTCCTGGTTCAGGTTTTCCCATGGGAACTCTACCATGTGCTCGCTCAGGGAAGTGTGAGTCCCATGCCAGGGCGGGGATTAGCTCTTCTAGATACCACGACCACAGATAGTGGACACAGTCTCCGTACCTCACATCTCACCCATACAGTGGGCTCTATCTCGCTCATACAGTGGGCTTTATCTCACCCATACAGTGGGCTTTATTTCGCCCATACACTGGGGTTCATCAAGTCACACTGTGACTTGATAAATCTTACTGTGTGGTCGAAACGTCGTCGGTACATGTGTCTTCTTACCAAGGTGAACCATTGCATAAAAAAACAAGCTAAAGTGTGTTTATGAAACGTGCGAGGCCTTGTTTCAACACATCAGCTGTTTTCCCATCAAGGTAGGGAGAAACGGTGACAAAAACACACCATTCGTTCCCTAGCTGTTAAGTAATAACCATAATTTTTAAAGGGGTAAACCAGTAAGCCAATGGAAGGCCTCGGTCAAATGACCAAAACCTCCAGTGGCAGTCATCATATGACTAAGACTCTAGTCTGGTAACACTTGTCCTGTTTCCTGACAAACCTTACCTCTGTCAGAAGTGCACGAACATCACAGGTCAATAACATCCCCTTCCCCATGACGCAACATCCCCCTCCCATGTCGCAACATCCCCCAGCCTCACAGAAAATAAAAGCTTATCTAACGGGGAGAGGAAGCGGTAGATTACGCAAGAAGAAAAACAAAGTTTCCTGAACTGCTCTAAAAAAAATAAAGTTCAAATCACACAACAAGGGAAAGAAAGTATATAGAGTTACTGTAGTAGAACAGTTGCAACAACTTTCACACGGTAATAATGTAGAATTGATAAAGATCCTGGAATGCGAAACGTTGCCACAATAAAATGTCACATTAGTTGCACTTGTGTCGTTTTACCTAACTTTCACACTACTATGACAAAGAAACAGTAAAGTCGTGAGTAAGAATGGGGAAAGTCATAAAAATAATAGCAGTAGCAGCAGTTAATGTATGTGTTTCATATCATACTGTGCAGTACAGTATAAACACACATTGAACAATGAGACACTTGTCTAACATTTGGGAATCTTTATTGAGGAAACCTTTCGCCACACAGTGGATTCATCAGTCCAAGACAAAGAAGAACAGTGGAAAAAGAGAAGGAGATTGAGGTAATCAGTCCCTCAGCCTGGAATAAATGTATTCAGTCCATCAATTCCTCATATGTTGCACATGTGTCTCATTCCTCGGTTTTTTAAACCATTTTCACAAACACATTACATATACCCAGGAAAATAAAGTGCATCTGCGCTATGCATTTCTCAGCTGCTCTTGTTGGTTCATGCTTCGTATCCACATTATTCGAAATTATATTGTATCAAACCATTTAAAAAAAATGTAGTGTATCAATGAAGAGGTGGGAAATACAGGAAAATTATATCCCGTTTATAAAGTAAGATTTAAATTACAGAATTCTTATTGATCAGAGATGTAAAGTACTCAGCTTGTAATAAAGCAACATGAAGATTAAATCAAAACGTATTGCATATATGTACAGCATTACGACTAGTTGTTTTTCAGTAGCGGCAGCGATGGTAGTAGCAACAGTTTGTACTGACTGCTAGCAGTGTTAGTTCAAGCAGCAGCAGCAGCAGCAGAGATGATTTATGTGTTGTTGTGGTCAAGGAGGAGGCATCTCCAGGCTTCCGGCCCTCCGACGCCTCCACTACCTCACCAATCTTGATGACTACTTCACCACTCCTGCGGCCGCCTACCTCTGTACCGTGGGAGAGTTCTGCTTCCTCTCCCCCTCCCTTTTCTCTCTTTTCTCTCTATCTCTCTTTTTTCTCTATCTCTTTCTCTCCCTCCCTCACCCCCCTCCCTCTGTTTCTCTCCCTTCCCTCTTCTGTTTATGGGAAGTTTGTGTTTTTCAGTTTTTGGAAGGAACTGGCGCGAAAGAATGATAAAGTATAAAGTACAAATTATTATTATTATTATTATTATTATTATTATTATTATTATTATTATTATTATTATTATTATTATTAGTTTTCTGATGGTGACTGCTGAGAAGTGACTCAGGTCAAGGCCCTCTACTGAAGACGCCCTCTGGGAAAGTCACCGACTCTAAAGTGAATTGACTGGAGCGTTAAGACATGAGATAGTGCTCACCTGGGTGTCCTTAAAAGCAAGACTAGAGAGTGCTCACCTGGGTGTCCTAAAATGTGTGTCCTTTAAGGATGAGTGTCTGCTCCTGGCCGCACTGTCTGGGTTATGTCTGCCTTTGTTACGTCTGCCTCTGCCTGCACTCTGCTCTGGCAGATATAAGTAATAATAATTAACAACTATTTAATAAATGTTGTTTTGAAGGCACAATGTGTTTGATTTGAATATAAGTTTACAAATTGCGATTGGAAGAGTGGTAATGATGGAAGGGTTTATGGAATGACAGTAGGCCGTGGAGGGAGAGGGAGGTAGGCCGTGGAGGGAGAGGGAGGGTAGGGGGTAGTGGGAGAGAGAGCAGTGAGGGCGTTGATGGACAAATTGGGTTAGGAAAGTGAGGGAGGGAGTTAGGTTAGGAAAGAGAAGGGAGGGAGTTAGGTTAGGAAAAGGAAGAGAAGGAGTTAGTTTGGGAAAGGGAAGGAATGAATTAGGTTAGAAAGGGGAAGGAATGAGTTAGGTAAGGAAGGGAAGGGGGAAGAGTTACAGTGAAGGGTAGTCCATGACTTGGTTTAGCAAAGAAAGGTAATGAGTTAGGGTGGGAAAGTGAGGAGAGGAGGTAGGCTTGGAAGGGGAGAGAGGTGTGTCCCCTCCCCCCGCCTCAGTAATGACCACTAACAATTTATAGCGGTTTCTTGTTATCTTGTTAGTAGGTGTTTCTTGTTATCTTGTTAGTAGGTGTTTCTTGTTATCTTGTTAGTAGGTGTTTCTTGTTATCTTGTTAGTAGGTGTTTCTTGTTATCTTGTTAGTAGGTGTTTCTTGTTATCTTGTTAGTAGGTGTTTCTTGTTATCTTTTTAGTAGGTGTTTCTTGTTATCTTGTTAGTAGATGTTTCTTGTTATCTTGTTAGTAGATGTTTCTTGTTATCTTATTAGTAGGTGTTTCTTGTTATCTTTTTAGTAGGTGTTTCTTGTTATCTTTTTAGTAGGTGTTTCTTGTTATCTTGTTAGTAGATGTTTCTTGTTATCTTATTAGTAGGTTTTTCTTGTTATCGTGTTAGATGTTTCTTGTTAGTAGGTGATTTTTTATCTTGTTAGTAGGTCTTCTTTATCTTGTTAGTAGGTAATATTTTGTTATCTTGTTAGTAGGTGTTTCTTGTTATCTTAGTAGGTTTTTTGTTATCATGTTAGTAGGTGTTTCTTGTTATTTTGTTAGTAGGTGGATTTTTTCTTGTTAGTAGGTGTTTCTTGTTACCTTGTTTGTGTTTCTTGTAAAAAAAATTTTTACTTCATTGGGCATGTCTTATTATTTTTCTTTCCTTATTCCCGTATTCCTCCCTCTCATCATCCCTACACTACTCCCTCCCTCCCGTGCATCCTTCATTCCTTCCTCTCCCTCCCTCTCATCTTCCCTACACCACTCCCTCCCGTGCATCCTTCATTCCTTCCTCCTCACTTTCTCTTAACCTCTCCCTTCCTTCCATCCTTCCAGGCATCCTCCAGTCATTCTCTCCATTAGTGTGAGGAGGTTGATCATTGGTCAGTGATGTTGCTGGTGTCCAGACGGAGGCACAGCAGGAAGCATTAAAAAAGATAAATGATCATTTACAGCTCTGCAGGGAATGTTGTTAAGGTGTAAGTCATGTAGCAAGTCTTCACAAGACCACCACAAACATAACTCACCCAAATATAGGAAATCAACAAAAAATTTCAAGCTACTTTTTTTACAAAAAAAAAAAAACACTTTTAAGTGCATTTGAAAGATAAAATGACCTAAAAGTCATCATTTTATTTTACTGAGGATGCAAAACAGCCACGGGGGGAGTTGATTAATAGCTCTAGGCCTTTCATGTCAATACGATTTCGTGAGTCAAGCTAGAGTCATTCCCTTGAATGTGCCTGGACTTCCTAATCAATCCTGCAACATTGCAAGCTCCTGAAGATGTATTGATTGCATCACGAAAGGCCTAGAGCTATCTTTCAACTCCCCCCGTGGTTGTTTTGCGTAATGTATCACTTGTTCGCGATTATTGCTTTACTGAGGATGTACAAGAATTCGAAGAGGCAATGTTAAAAAACTGGGACTCATTTACACACCACTGATTTAAGGCTTATTTATCTTAATAACAGTATTGGAGTTTTAGTTTTAGCATGGAAAGGCAATATATAAACCACGACAACATTCATGTTAATTAACCCGCACAAATTTTGTAAACCAACACAAAGTATATGTAGGTGGTGTTTTTTTGGGCAGAGCTTGCAAGCGTGGCTTATAAAGCAACGATCATTGTGCTAAACCAACACAGTAAATCAGTGTTGGAAAAAATTCGTGGAAAATCAGCGTGGTTTTTTGTTAGTCACTAGGTGGTATAACATGAAAAATTGTTAAATGGATAATGAGCTTTCTAACAAGCAGACTACAAAAGTGGTGTAAACAAAAGAAAGTCGACTCTCAGCAAAGTAAAAAGTTCAGTACCCCAAGGTACGGTCCCATCACCATTACTGTTTCTTATTCTTGTAGTATACTGGAGTATACTGGGCGACAGTTTCGGGGATTAACGCCCCTGCGGCCCGGTCCCTGACCAGGTTTCTTAAAAATACTCCTCCCTGGCGGGGAAACGAACCCTGGTCTCATCGGGGTTCGTGTTCCGCATAAACATAGATAAAAACAATAGTCACAGCTTCGTATCATCCTTTGCTGACAATGCCAAAATAAGAATGAAATTCGACTAGGAAGAAAACACAGTAAAGTTGCAGTCAGATATCAACAAAGTTTTCTGATTGGCAAATGAAAATAGCATAATCAATGTTGACAAATTTCAGTTGTTTAATTATGCGGGAGAATGAAGAACTAAAAATGAGCAAAAAATCTAGAACTCACTCAGTCTTACAGAACATAATAGGTAAACGACTTAATAATAATGTCAGATGATATGTCATTTAGAGATCACAATAAAGCAAATGCAACAAAGGCCAGACACGTGGCACGATGGATAATGAGAACTTAAACAAGAAGAGAATGTCAATATCTTTAAGTTGCTTGTGCTCGTGAGAATATTGCACCGTGTTCACAGAACTGTTCAAGGTAGGGGACATAAAATCAGAACTGGAAATGTAAAAACATTATTGCCTGCAGAGATTCAGTAAACCATTTAAATTACTGGGAACATCTTGAATGCTTGCGATGAGCTCTGGAGCAGAGGAGAGAGAGATGCCGTACCTGATAATATACACCTGGAAGGCATGGGAGAGACAGGTCCCAAATGTGCATACTACCTCAACAACGTACAGAAAAAAGAAATATGAGAGGAAATGTAAAATACATCCAGTGAAAAGCAGGGGGCGCCCTGGGCACAATAAGAGAACAGTGTGTTAACATCCGTGGCCAATAGCTATTCAACCTGTTACCGGCAGATATCAAATATTTCCGGAACAAATGCTTAGGCCTTCAAAAGGAAACTGGAACATTACATTCGCCAAGTGACAGACCAACCAGGCTGTGATGGATATGTGAGCCAGTGGGCTGCGAACAGCAACAACCTAGTTGAACACCGAACATGTCTTCAACCTGTTTGATCACCGTGATGATGAATGTGTTTCTTCTTTCGGGTCACCATGCCTTGGTGGGAAACGGCCACTGTATTATATATATATATATATATATATATATATATATATATATATATATATATATATATATACGTATATAATGTCGTGCCGAATAAGTAAAATTGGTCAGTTAGCAAGAACTCATTTAAAATTAAGTCCTTTCTAAAATTTTCTCTTATACGTTTAAAGATATATTTTTCATTTATGTTAATGTAAAGTTAATAATTTTGTACCAAAAGAACCTTAGAAAACTTACGTAACCTTATTATAACAAGCGCAATTTAATTTAGCCTAATCCAACTAAATATATTTTACATAAGTTTACAATAATTTAATAATAAACAAACACAATGAAATATTTTTTTCGTTATGTTCAGAATGATTTTGAGAAATTATTGCATACACAAATTTTCACTTGTCTTATTCGGCAAGAAGAGCTTTGCTATTTAAGGCAAAATCGCAAGTTTTATCTATTCGGCACGACATTATATATATATGTCGTGCCGATTAGTAAAACTTGCGATTTCTTAAATAGCAACGCTCACTGCCATATAAGCAAGTGAAAATTGTGTATGCAATAATTTCGCCAAAATCATTCTGAACATAACGAAAAAATATATTTCATTGTGTTTGTTTATTATTAAATTAATGTTAACGTATCTAAAATATATTTAGTTGGGTTAAGCTAAATTAAATTGCGCTTGTTTAATAGGTTAGGTAGTTTCAAAGTTTCTCTTGGTACAAAATTATAAATTTTACATTAACATAAATGAAAAATATATCTTTAAACGTATAAGAGAAAATTTTAGAAAGACAATTTAAATGAGTTCTTGCTAATTGACCAGTTTTACCTAATCGGCACGACATTATATATACATATATATATATATATATATATATATATATATATATATATATATATATATATATATATATATATATATATATATATGTATATATATATATATATATATATATATATATATATATATATATATATTTAAGCACAGTGGTGGGGGTGTTGTGAGAAGAGCGTGCATGTGATGTTCATCTTGTTAGGTGTGTTAGTTACCATGAATCAGAGGGTAGTGTTTGTGTCAGGGGGGAGGGGGGTGTTGCGCCTCTCATCACCTTGTTTTAACTGATTGATGTTAGTTACCCGCCATCGTTTACATCGAGCTGGGGGATGGAGGGATGGTTAAACAAGCTTTCCACGTTAAGAAATATAATTATTGGGTTTCTCTTGCAGCAGAGAGAGAGAGAGAGAGAGAGAGAGAGAGAGAGAGAGAGAGAGAGAAGTTATTGTGCTCAAGAGGTAACTACCATGCTAGATAACATTGATGGTTGATTCACATTTTGCTGCTCAGGCATTAGAATTTTTTTTTTTATAAAAACATAATAACTTTTAAGCATATGAAAACCTGCCGCTCAAGAGCCCCTCATCTAAATAACCGCATTCCAATATTAACCTAAGCAAATTTAACCTAAGTTAACATTATTTGTGTTTAGCATTACTACTAGTCTGAGTCAATTAACCTAATTTGCCGTGATCGTACTAAAGCTAATCCAACCAAAGTTGGCCTAACGTAGCCTAACCAAACCTAACATAGCCTAACCCAAGGGTGGATAATTGTTTAGGCTGGCGGGTCAGTGATAGGTGGCACACTTGGCGGGTCAGTGATAGGTGGCACACTTGGCGGGTCAGTGATAGGTGGCACACTTGGCGGGTCAGTGATAGGTGGCACACTTGGCGGGTCAGTGATAGGTGGCACACTTGGCGGTCACACACTATAGATGAAAACCCATAATATCAGCACAAAGTAAAGTCTTGTATTTGTAGATACAGAATATAAGGTCAGTATTAGTTAACCTACATAGAGAACTATTGATAAATACATCACTCAACTTTCTCTCTTATTATTAATAATAACGATAATACAAATATTAGTGCTATAACCAGTAAACATAATTAATACTGTAAATACATCGACGTAATACAAGAGGATCGATCTTGCTGGCTAATATTCTTCCCTTGAGAAGCTGCTTTTATCCTTCCCCAATAAGGTGGTGGCTTATTTTGAAGCTGCTTTTATCCTTCCCCAATAAGGTGGTGGCTTATTTTGAAGCTGCTTTTATCCTTCCCCAATAAGGTGGTGGCTTATTTTGATGCCCATCTCCCACTTAATTACGATTTTTACCAGTCGGTACATACAGTGGCGGCTACAGAAATAATTTGGCTGGCTAGCTTTGGGCCACGAGCCCCACTTTGTCCACCCACTGGTCTAACGTAACCTAGAATAGTCTAAAATGTACCGTAACATAATCTAAGGTAAACTTTTAATTAGCGAGGAGGCTGTAACGTGGGGATGGCTCGAGTGTTGTTGATCCCACGTCAGCGTTGATGTGATAACTCTGCTGTCAATTACGGTGTAAACAATGTTGCCTAGTAGAGCTTGATCAATGGTGCCTGTAAACAACCTTAGGCTTGATCTACACTGCGTTAAACACACAAGTTAAATATATGATGGTGGTAGTTGGTAGTGGTGGTGGTAGTAGTGGTAGGTATGTAATTACTAGTTGTACGTGGTGATTGTGGTAGTTGGTTGTGAGGATGCTGTGGGGATGGCGATTGCTGGCGATGGTGATGGCGGCGGTGGTGGGAAGTGAGGGTGGTTTGTTGTGGTATTGGTAGGGGAAGTGGCTGGGAGAGTGGAGGGGAAGGGGGTGGCAATTGTGAGACAGTTGAACAGTTTTGGGTCCCTAACACTTATTGTGTTGTCTCTTACCATGCTAGTGGCACCCCTGCTTTTCATTGGGGGGATGTTGCATCGTCTGCCGAGTCTGTTGCTTTCATAGGGAGTGATTTTCGTGTGCAAGTTTGGTACTAATCCCTCTAGGATTTTCCAAGTGTATATAATCATGTATCTCTCTCCCTGCGTTCTAGGGAGTACAGGTTTAGGAACTTCAAGCGTTCCCAGTAATTGAGGTGGTTTATCGTAGTTAAGCGTGCCGTGAAGGTTCGCTGTACATTGTCTAGGTCAGCAATTTAACCTGCCTTGAAAGGTGCTAAATATGCCAAATGACTTCGAAAAGTCGATAAATGACATGCCCATGTACTCTGCCCCAGGCCCAGACTAATGGAACTCAGTGTTCATCAAGAACTGCAAGAAGCCCCTATCACGTGCTTTTAACATCCTATGGAGAGGAAGGATGGACACAAGGGTCGTCGCACAGCTGCTAAAAACAACAGACACTACACAAAAGGGGCAGTAAAGACATAGCAAAGAACTACAGACCGATAGTGCTAATGTTCCATATCATAAAAATCTTTGAAAGGGTTCTAAGAAGCAAGATCGCCACCCATCTAGATACCCATCAGTTACACAACCCAGGGCAGCATGGGTTTAAAACAGGTCGTTCCTGTCTGTCTCAACTACTGGACCACTATAACAAGGTCCTGGATGCTCTAGAAGACAAACAGAATGCAGATGTAATATACACACACTTTGACAAGTGTGACTGTGGTGTAATAGCACACAAAATGCGTGATAAAGGAATAACAGGAAAAGTTGGTAGATGGATCTATAATTTCCTAACAAATAGAACACAACGAGTAGTAGTCAACAGAGTAAAGTCTGAGGCGGCTACGGTGAAAAGCTCTGTTCCACAAGGCACAGTACTCGTTCCCATCTTGTTCCTCATCCTCATATCGGACATAGACAGGGATATAAGCCACAGCACCGTGTCTTCCTTTGTAGATGACACCCGAATTTGCATGACAGTGCCCTCCATTAAAGACACTGCAAGACTCCAAGCAGACATCAACCAAATCTTTAAATGATGAGAAATTTCAATTACTACGATATGGAAAACGTGAGGAAATTAAAACTACATCGGAGTATAAAATAAATTCCAACCACACAATAGAGCGAAAAACTGACATGGGAGTGATCATGTCAGAAGATCTCACCTTCAAAGACCATAACATTGTAGCAATCGCATCTGCTAGAAAAATGACAGGATGGATAATGAGAACCTTCAAAACCAGGGATGCCAAGCCCATGATGACACTCTTCAGGTCGCTTGTTCTATCTTGGCTGGAATATTGCTGCACACTAACTACACCTTTCAAGACAGGTGAAATTGCTGATCTAGAAAATGTAGAGAGAACCTTCACGGCACACATAACTGTGATAAACCACCTCAATTACTGGGAACGCTTGAAGTTCCT
This sequence comes from Cherax destructor, assembly GCA_009830355.1. NCBI lineage: Eukaryota > Metazoa > Arthropoda > Malacostraca > Decapoda > Parastacidae > Cherax > Cherax destructor. The sequence continues at coordinate 422,370 of WNWK01000578.1, forward strand.
CAACCTGTACTCCCTGGAACGCAGGCGGGAGAGATACATTATTATATACACTTGGAAAATCCTAGAGGGATTAGTATCAAACTTGCACACTAAAATCGCTCCATATGAACGCAAAAGACTCGGCAGACGATGTAACATCCCCCAGTGAAAAAGCAGGGGTGCCACTAGCACGATAAGAGACAACACAATAAGTGTCAGGGGCCCAAGACGGTTTAGCTGCCTCCCAGCGTACATAAGGGGATTACCAATAGACCCTGGCTGTCTTCAAGCAGGCACTGGACAGGCACCTAAAGTCAGTACCTGACCAGCCGGGGTGTTGTTCGTACGTCGGGTTACGTGCGGCCAACAGTAACAGCCTGGTTGATCAGGCCCTGATCCACCATGAGGCCTGGTCACAGACCGGGCTATGGGGGCGTTGACCCCCGGAACCCTCTCCAGGTATACTCCAGGTATTACAAATCTAAATATTGGCCGTTAGATACGCAAATAAGTTTTCATTACTTTTTTTTTTAGCTTGGACGTGCAGTTTCCTCTGCACAAAGTGCCATCAACACCAGTTACATCTTAATTATATATATATATATATATATATATATATATATATATATATATATATATATATATGTTTGTGAATATTTCGCCTGCTCTTGCGAATTCCTAGCATATATATATATATATATATATATATATATATATATATATATATATATATATATATATATATATATACTTTCTTTCAACACGTCGGCCGTTTCCCACCGAGGCGGGTGGCCCAAAAGGAAAACGAAAGTTTCTCCTTTTACATTTAGTAATATATACAGGAGAAGGGGTTACTAGCCCCTTGCTCCCGGCATTTTAGTCGCCTCTTACGACACGCATGGCTTACGGAGGAAGAATTCTGTTCCACTTATATAAAGTATTCGTAGAGAGGTCCCTCAAGGCAGTGAAGAAGTGGTTCATGCTGGGGGCACGTATATCAGTAACCTACTTGAAGATAATGTGCTATTAAAGCCAGACTTAGGAATGCATTTAATCTGCCGAGAAACAAACGTTGTATTAACAGATGTTCTGATACATTTTTCTAGTCTCAACCCTTTAGCTTCATCTGGATACAACAAGGAGTCGATGCTTCTGTTTGGGGATCATGAGCTCGCTTCATCGGAGGTATTCAGCAAGAGCAGTTCTCTAGCCCCTTTTTTATTCTGTGTTGCAGTTAGGGAAATCAGTCAGATTGACCAGATGATGACACACTGGCAGGCACAAGCCGGGGGACTCATTCTTAGTCCATCCGAATGCGAAATGACCTCAGCCAGCCAGTAAGCAATCGAGGCAGTGAGATCTTTACTAGCAAGTGCGTTAATTATTGCCTTCTCATATAGCAACATGCTTGGAGCCCACTCTTGACGTATTTCTCGAGAAAAAAAGGATGATATGAGGAAGATGGAACAGCGAATAGGCTATCTAGAAGCCCATGATATCCTGTACCTTCTCACAAAGTGCTTGAGTCTGCCCACGCTAACATATTTCCTGAAATTTACACCCTCATATGACAACGCAAATCTAAGTGAATACGACAGCCTCATGAAGTCAGACTAGGGGACATAGTAGGTGTCCTCAAGGCATCACAGATAGCATTCCTGTCTTCGTGTGTGGCGTCCAGTGAACTTCTAGCAGCGATTCTCCCAGAATGCCTCACTGACAGTGCTGGGGTTCACCACCCAGAGTTAATGTAGCCAAGCATTGGAATACGCGAACAGGCTCCTCAGCCAAACCTATTCTCCCTAACAGCTGCAAACAGTTGCAGTAGAATATTCCACTAGTAAAGTTTATAGCCTCATTAAGAATGTGTGGAGGAAGGACACAGCTTAACTCTTGGCAGTAAGAGCTCTTCGTGAGGCGGATTTTTTGTTGGTTATCCCTAATTCCTGTCTAGGTACACACCTCGACCGGTATACCATTCGTTTTGGTGTTGCACCTCGCTTGCTGCCCAAGTCCTCACTGAACATAGGTATATCTGCGGCAATTCATTGACAGACTGATTCAAGTATCATGATCTTGTTGGCCACAGAACTGAGGGAATGATCGCAAAGCATATGAAGGTTAACATTATTAAGAGAAGTCTTGCAACAGCCGGATGCCCAGCAGTATGGGAGCCGCCCCAACTATGCAGATACGATGGCAACCAAAAGCGTCAACATGGAATTACCTTGCAAGCCTGGATATATAGCAATCAGGCTGTTTGGGACTACATGCGTACCTACATTGGCTGACACGTATTTCCAATACAGCAGGGAAGGAAGAAGTGCAGCTGCCAGCTTCAGTGAGTCCCAGAAGTCTAGAAAATACACTGAACTTGCTCATCATTACACGTTCATTCTCTTTTTTTTCCATTTAATTTTGTAGTACCAGGAAGGAAAAGACAGTATTTAATGAAGGTATTGTGATGAGAGGAGAAATGCAGGACTAACAGAGTACTCACTATATTTTTGCACCGTACTCAGACAATGACAGTCCTAATACTCAGGTTTTTTCATCGTAGGCAGCTGCCTCAGACAGATGGCTACTTCCCGGAACCTCTTTCTTCCTCGTCCTTCTTCTGCCTCACTATCCCTCTGTCGCTTAGAGTAAATATAAACACCTAGGCCTATGCTGCGATTCCTGGTTGAAAGAGGTCACAACCTCTCCCTGATAGAGGATCAGATAATTCAGCCCACTTACAGGGAGGGGAGATATTTCTCAGGGTATTCTTCCCATGGAGGTATTCCTCAAGTGTATTCTTCACATGTCGTGCAATTTTTTCTGCCTTGTTCTTGTCTCTCAACTCTAGTTACCTGAGCTTTCTCCACCACTGTTGTGTAACTATCTAATTAGTTGAGTGACTCCCACATGACTTCCATATTCCCGGTGCCCTCACCACTTCCTATTACCTGTGTCTTCCTATTCCCGGTGCCGTCACCACTTCCTATTCCCTGTGTCTTCTCTATTCCCAGTGCCCTCACCACTTCCTATTCCCTGTCTTCTCTATTCCCGGTGCCGTCACCACTTCCTGAAACTTGCTGAATAGGTAGAGAAAGCTGCTGATGACAGCTCCTCCTGCTTCCTGTTGGATCCTGGGAACCTGATTACCCCAGCACCTGTGGTGGTAAGTGGGTGGTGGTGACGACCATAGTGGTAAGTGGGTGGTGGTGATGATGACGGTGGGTGATGGCGATTTTTGGTGGTGGCGGGAAGTGGGTGATGGTAATAACCTCGGGTGGTAACTGGATGGTTGTGATAACGATGGTGGGTGGTGGTGATGACGATGGTGGGTGGTGGTGATTGTTATGCTTGCCAGTAGAAGGTAGCTGATCACAGGTCATCATTCATGGCTCGCATACAACCTTTTTTTTGTAATAAATTATATTGTGGTTAAGCCTTTGTTATCGTCCTGTGAGTAAACATTTTTTTCGCGGCGTAAATTATGGTGTGAATGGCCATTTACCTGTATAACTAATCTTGATAAAGTCATCCTTAACCTCCATTTTAATTAACGTAAATAACCTGTAACATGTTGCATTATATAAATTGTAAAATTTATTTTCATATGTATAGTTTTATTTTGGCCGAATCATTACTGAATTTAATGTTATTGTGCAGCTTGGGTAGATGAGGGAGTGGGGTGGGGGGGTTGTGTGACACTACAGCAGCTGACTGTCACAGCTGAGGTCATTGTGTGCTTGTGTGACACTACAGCAGCTGACTGTCACAGCTGAGGTCATTGTGTGCTTGTGTGACACCACAGCAGCTGACTGTCACAGCTGAGGTCATTGTCTGCTTGAAGCCTCTGCTATGTGTATCTACTCAGGGAATGACATTATCCATATATGAACAATGGTCTCCCTATGATATCCCTGCAACCATGGTCTCCCTCCAACCATGGTCTCCCTGCAACCATGGTCTCCCTCCAACCATGGTCTCCCTGCAACCATGGTCTCCCTGCAACCATGGTCTCCCTGCAACCATGGTCTCCCTGCAACCATGGTCTCCCTCCAACTATGGTCTCCCTCCAACTATGGTCTCCCTCCAACTATGGTCTCCGTGCAACCATGGTCTCCCTGCAACCATGGTCTCCCTCCAACCATGGTTTTCCACATTTGTTCTTCGGTGTTCTTGCCTAATTTAGTTTTGAGGGTCGAGTTCTTGGACCCGTCACTTTCAGCTGACTGACGCGAAGTAATTCTATCAATTTTCTTGCTCATTCCACTTCTTTTTATTCCTCCAGTATATACTTGGGTAATATTATTCCCTGAGTAGCTACACATGGTAGAGGCTTTAAGCATACAGTGACCTCAGCTGGACAGTCACCTGCTGCTGATTATGGTCTATGCCGTGAACATATCTCCCGCGTTTTTGCAGGGACAATGGACTGAGCTTGATCAAGTCCTTTCAGCGGAGGCACCAGTTTGGATGCATACACCTTAGACATTTTCGAGTTATCTGTAAGGGTTGCATAGGGGTCGTCCTCGAAAAGGTTGGAGGGAGGGGTAAAGGAGGTTTTGTGGGCGAGGGGCTTGGACTTCCAGCAAGCGTGTTTGAGCGTTTTAGATAGGAGTGAATGGAGACGAAGAATGGTTTTTGGGACCTGACGAGCTGTTGGAGTATGAGCAGGGTAATATTTATTGAAGGGATTCAGGGAAACCGGTTATTATACATTTAGCCGGACTTGAGTCCTGGAAATGGGAAGTACAATGCCTGCACTTTAAAGGAGGGGTCTGGGATAGTGACAGTTTGGAGGGACTATTCTAAACTGTCGTATCTGAGCGCCTCTGCAAAGACAGTGATAATGTATGAGTGTGGTGAAAGTGTAGAATGATGATGAAAGTATTTTCTTTTTGGGGATTTTCTTTCTTTTTGGGTCACCCTGCCTCTGGTCACCTGCCTCGGTGGGAGACGACCGACTTTTGAATAATATATATATATATATATATATATATATATATATATATATATATATATATATATATATATAACACGTCGGCCGTCCCCACCAAGGCAGGGTGACCCAAAAAGAAAGAAAATCTTTCATCATCATTCAACACTTTCACCTCACTCATACATAATGACTATTTTTGCAGAGGCGCTCAGATACGACAGTTCAGATGTCCCTCCAAACTGCCAATATCCCAAACCCCTCCTTTAAAGTGCAGACATTGTACTTCCCATTTCCAGGACTCAGGTCCGGCTAACCGGTTTCCTGAATCCCTTCACAAAATATTACCCTTCTCACACTCCAACAGCTCGTCAGGTCCCAAAAATCATTCGTATCCATTCACTCTTATCTAACACGCTCACGCACGCTTGCTGGAAGTCCAAGCCCCTCGCCCACAAAACCTCCTTTACCCCCTCCCTCCAACCTTTTCGGGGCCGACCTCTTCCCCGCCTTCCTTTCCCTACAGATTTATATGCTCTCCAAGTCATTTTACTTTGTTCCGTTCTCTCTAAATGACCAAACCATCTCAACAACCCCTCTTCTGCCCTCTTGACAAATACTTTTAGTAAATCCACACATCCTCCAAATATCCACTCTATGAATTCTCTGCATAATATTTACACCACACATTGCCCTTAGACAGGACATCACTGCCTCCAGCCGCCTCCTCGCTGCAGCATTCACAACTCAAGCTTCACACTCATGTAGATGAATGGTTCAGAGAACCGACAAGTTGATAAATTAGACACATATACAACACTTGGGTATCTTTATTGAGGAAACGTTTCGCCATACAGTTGCTTCATCAGTCCATACAAAGGAGAATCGTGAAGGACAGGAGGAGTTTGTGGTAATCAGTCCCTCGGCCTTGAGTCAATGTAGTCAGTCCATCAATCTTAAAAAGAATACAGCATATGTGCGAAGAAGTAGCTTATATACTGTAGACAGGAGAGGTGCAGCAGTCGTAGGTGGTGTCACATTTGACCAATGTGGAAGTAGGTCGTGCCCAAGGGTTAGGCAAGTGTGGCGAAACGTTTCCTCAATAAAGATACCCAAGTGTTGCATATGTGTCTAATTTTTCACACCCATATAAGAGTGTTGGTACCACTATACTCTCGTATATTCCCTCTTTGCTTCCATGGATAATGTTTTTGTCTCCACAGATACGTCAACGCACCACTCATATGTTTTCCTTCATCAGTTCTATGGTTAACCTCATCCTTCATAAACCCATCCGCTGACAACTCAACTCCCATATATCTGAAAACATTTATTTCTTCCATACTCCCTCCTATGTGATATCCAATTTTTCTTTATCTGAATCGTTTGATACCCCTCATTACCTTTCTTTTATATATGTTCACTTTCAACTTTCCTCCGAACGAATCTGCTGGGACCTACTCATTTCTGTAGCTTTGCAAGCTCCTGATGATGTGTTGATTTCAACACGAAAGGCTTAGAGCTATTATTCAATTTCTCCTGTGGTTGTTTTACATCTTGTATCGCTTGTTTGCGATATATATATACATATATATATATATATATATATATATTTGTACCTCTGGTACAAATTGTGGGACCCATAGCCTCGGAGAAGTGGTATAAAAGGCTTCAAGGAAGAATTTTTTGATTTCTTCCTGAAGCCATTTGAATATTCCACTTCCCTACCACCCCATCTTTTTTACCAATAGGTATGTTTTATTACATAATATGGTACAAAAGATTTAAGAGATACATTGTTGATATAAAGATGGCACATACAGTACATGAGGTGTGAGAGATACATGTCTAATACATATTGTTACATGTTTGTCACTGATTATAATACGAAAATATCATCCAGCTCCTCCGAGCTGGGGCGCGTGCCCAGAATACAGCATGCATTACCCCTCTGAACAGCAGCGCTGATTCGCTGGAACAGAAAACTAGCTGCCCTGGGATCCATAGTTACCCTGTTGAGTCTTTTGCCCAGCTCCTTGAGGAACTTAGATGCACTCTTTCCCCATGAGCCAAGGGTCTCTGAGCCTATGGGAACAAACATATAATGATGGGCAAGTTCTCCATATTTTCTCGACTTCTGGGACTCCCTGAAGGTGGCAGCTGCCCCTCCTTCCTCCCTGGTGTATTGGAGATAGGTATCAGCCAAGGTAGATGCACATGTGTAGTCCCACACCACCTGCTTGCCGTCTGTCCAGGCTTGAAGGGTGATACCATCTGGACGCTTTTGGCTGCCATCAGATCTGCATAGTTGGGGTGGCTCCTTACTGCTGGGCATCCGGCTGTTGTGAGGCTCCTCTTGATAATGTTATTAACCTCTACATGTCTTGCAATCTTTCCTCGGATTTACGACACACAAGACCATGGTAACCGAATCGGTCTGCTGCTTCACTGCCACAAATACACCTGTGTTCGGCGAGAATAGGGGCGGCAAGTCGAAGGGCAACATCAATGCGGATGGTCTGTGGGTAGAGGCGTGTGCCAAGGCTGGAGTTGGGAACAGCCAAAAGAAAGTCCCTGCATGATGAGCTCTCACTGCAAGGAGGCGGGCTCTTTCCTTCCCTGACACACTCTGAAGCATTGCTGAGGCTATATTCTCCACTATTATATATATATATATATATATATATATATATATATATATATATATATATATATATATATATATATATATAGTTTGTTGGATTATGTATTGTTGGATAAAAGGTTGATGAGTAGGCTTCAGGATGTACATGTTTATAGAGGGGCAACGGATATATCAGATCATTATTTGGTTGTAGCTACAGTTAGAGTAAAAGGTAGATGGGACAAAAAGAAAATGGCAACAGCAAGTAAGAGAGAGGTAAAAGTGTATAAACTAAGGGAGGAGGAAGTTAGGGTGAGATATAAGGAACTATTGGCAGAAAGGTGGGCTAGTGCAAGTATGAGTAATGGGGGGGTTGAAGAGAGTTGGGATAGTTTTAAAAATGCAGTATTAGAATGTGGGGCAGAAGTTTGTGGTTATAGGAGGGTGGGTGCAGGAGGAAAGAGGAGTGAGTGGTGGAATGAAGAAGTAAAGGTGTGATAAAAGATAAAAGGTAGCTTATGAGAGGTTTTTACAAAACAGAAGTGTTAGTAGAAGAGCAGAGTATATGGAGAGTAAAAGAAAGGTGAAGAGAGTGGTGAGAGAGTGCAAAAGAAGAGCGGATGAAAGAACGGGAGAGGCTCTGTCAAGAAATTTTGCTGAAAACAAGAATTTTTTTTGGAGTGAGATAAACAAGGTAAGACAGCCTAGGGAACGAATGGATTTGTCAGTTAAAAACAGAGTAGGGAGTTAGTAGATGGGGAGCTGAGGTATTGGGTAGATGGCGGGAATATTTTGAGGAACTTTTAAATGTGGATGAAAAGAGGGAGGCGATAATTTCATGTACTGGCCAGGGAGGTACAACATCGTTTAGGAGTGAAGAAGAGCAGGATGTGAGTGTGGGGGAGGTGCGTGAGGCATTACGTAGAATGAAAGGTGGTAAAGCAGCTGGAATTGACGGAATCATGACAGAAATGTTAAAGCAGGGGGATATAGTGCTGGAGTGGTTGGTATTTTTGTTTAATAAATGTATGAAAGAGGGGAAGGTACCTAGGGATTGGCAGCGAGCATGTATAGTTCCTTTATATAAAGGAAGGGGATAAAAGAAGTGTAAAAATTATAGGGGAATAAGTTTACTGAGTATACCAGGTAAAGTGTATGGCAGGGTTATTATTGAAAGAATTAGAGGTAAGACAGAGAGTAGGATTGCAGATGAGCAAGGAGGCTTTAGAATGGGTAGGGGATGTGTAGATCAAGTGTTTACAGTGAAGCATATATGTGAACAGTATTTAGATAAAGGTAGAGAAGTTTTTTTGCATTTATGGATTTAGAAAAGGCATATGATAGAGTGGATAGGGAGCAATGTGGCAAATGTTGCAAGTGTATGGAATAGGTAGTAAGTTACTGAAGGCTGTAAAGAGTTTTTATGAGGATAGTGAGGCTCAGGTTAGGGTGTGTAGGAGAGAGGAATTACTTCCCGGTAAAAGTAGGTCTTAGACAGGGATGTGTGATGTCACCATGGTTGTTTAATATATTTATAGATGGGGTTGTAAAAGAAGTAAATGCTAGGGTGTTGGGGAGAGGGTGGGATTAAATTTTGGAGAATTAAATGCAAAATGGGAGTTGACACAGTTACTTTGCTGATGATACTGTGCTTATGGGAGATTCTAAAGAAAAGTTGCAAGGTTAGTGGACGAGTTTGGGAGAGTGTGAAGGTAGAAAGTTGAAAGTGAACATAGATAAGAGTAAGGTGATGAGGGTATCAAACGATTTAAATAAAGAAAAATTGGATATCACATTGGAGAGAGGGATTATGGAAGAAGTAAATGTTTTCAGATATTTGGGAGTTGATGTGTCAGCGGATGGATTTATGAAGGATGAGGTTAACCATAGAATTGATGAAGGAAAAAAGGTGAGTGGTGCATTGAGGTATCTGTGGAGAAAAAAAACGTTATCCATGGAGGCAAAGAAGGGAATGTACGAAAGTATAGTGGTACCAACACTCTTATATGGGTGTGAAGCATGGGTTCAAATGCTGCAGCGAGGAGGAGGCTGGAGGCAGTGGAGATGTCCTGTCTAAGGGCAATGTGTGGTGTAAATATTATGCAGAAAATTCGGAATGTGGAAATTAGGAGAAGGTGTGGAGTTACTAAAAGTATTTGTCAGAGGGCTGAAGAGGGGTTGTTGAGGTGGTTTGGTCATTTAGAGAATGGATCAAAGTAGAATGACTTGAGAGCGTATAAATCTGTAGGGGAAGGAAGGCGGGGTAGGGGTCGTCCTAGAAAAGGTTGGAGGGAAGGGTAAAGGAGGTTTTGTGGGCGAGGGGCTTGGACTTCCAGCAAGCATGTGTGAGCGTGTTAGATAGGAGTGAATGGAGACGAATGGTTTTGGGACATGACGATCTGTTGGAGTGTGAGCAGGGTAACATTGTGTGAAGGGATTCAGGAAACCAGTTAATTGATTTAGTTGGACTTGAGTCCTGGAAATGGGAAGTACAATGCCTGCACTTTAAAGGAGGGGTCTGAGATAGTGACAGCTGGGAGGGACTTTCTCAGCTGTCGTATCTGAGCTCGTCTGCAAAGACAGTGATTATGTATGAGTGTGGTGAAAGTGTTGAATGATGATGAAAGTTTTTTTCTTTTGGGGATTTTCTTTCTTTTTGGGTCACCCTGCCTCGGTGGGAGACGGCCGACTTGTTGAAAAAAAAAAAAAAAAAAAAAATATATATATATATATATATAATTGATTTTTATATTATAGTGAGAGTCGCGTCGTTTTGGCTGATTGACGCTGCTACGCTGCTGACGTTGTTATATAGAATGTCATGAGTGATGTTGATTGTTGTGTGTAGTGCTGAGGTGAGTTATTGACCCCCATCCTTCCTTCCCTGCCCCGCCCCGCTGTAACACTGCTTGTATCCTTCCTTCCTTTCTTCCTTTACGTCCCTCCTTCCTTTCTTCCTTTACGTCCCTCCTTCCTTTCTTCCTTTCCGTCCCTCCTTCCTTCCTTGCCTACTCCGCCCTGCCATACGTACCACTACTTGATTCCCTCCTTCCTTCCTTTCCGTACCTACTTCTTTCCTATCCCTCCTTTCTCCCTCTCCTAATTCCTTCCCTTCCTCCCTCTTTTCCTCCGTCCCTTCCTTTCCTCTTTTCCCTCCCTCACCTCCCTCTGTCCGTCCTTCCTCCTCCCTCCGGCTCCCACGACCCGTTCCCACGACCCCTACACCTCCGCCCCTCCCACATGTCACCCCTCCCTTACCTCCCCACTCCCACACACCACCCCTCACTCACATCCCCACTCCCATAATCCACCTCTCCCTCACCTTCATCTCCACCCCATATACTACCCTCCCTCCCCTCCCCACATCCACATACCACCCCTCCTTCCCCTCCCCACATCCATATACCACCCCTCCCTCCCCTTCCCACTCCACACACCACCCTTCCCCACTCCAACACCCCCACCCTCCCTCACGTCCCCACTCCAACATACCACCCCTCCTCACCTCCCCACTCCCACATACACCGTGTCAGAGTAGCAGCACACTGCGGGTGTAGCCATTTATTAATGCAGTAGTTTGCTCCACTAATTTGGGTTGGGCAAATATTCTGTTAGTGGGATGGATTGTGAAGGACGTGCCTAGTATGGGCCAACAGGCCTTCTGCAGTGTTCCTCCTTTCTTATGTTCTTATGTACATCCTACTTCAACAGGTGTACATGCACATGCAGCCACAAAATGCACATATACATGGAAAGACAAGCGCGCGCGGACACATACATACATACGTGAGCATACAGATGCGCACACGTGCATGTTAGCACCAAAGGAGCCTGGTCCATGGCCGGGCTCGAATCTCATCAAAGGTTTATAAGTACATATACACGTACACAAACATACACACATAATAACGGCAGCAAGACATTGAGAGTGCACAACACGTACACAGACCTTCCCCTCCCCCCCTTGCACATCCCAAACCTATTGACACCTTCCACTCCCCCAACCTTGCCTCAACCTGCCCCCAACCCTGTCTCAAGCCTTGCTCCCAATCCTGCCCCAACCCTACCACCAACCCACCCCCCAACCCCC